>LPNX010126138.1:399704-438529 GCA_001517045.1 Pseudotsuga menziesii | reverse complement strand
TTCAAGTACTTACTCATTGTATAAAAGAAGGTACAACCCTGCCTATGTCATGAGAGGAGCTATGACCCTACCATTCCTATTATAAGATCATGGGGATAACATAGTTCCACCCTTGTGTGTGTGATCTGGATCTATTTTATATCAATCTCAATCAAATCTAAAATCACTTGGAGTGGAGGCATTTTGAGGCTTTAGGTGGCTTTGAGCAATCTTTGGCCTTGGTTTAATAGTGCATTCCAATAAATTTTCTAATCTATTTCATATTAGATCTATTTTTTGTGTAAAGATTGTAGTTGTTTTTGTGCAAGATCAATCCTATATCTCTTCATGGTTTTGGTAGAAACACCAATACAAATCATGTTTACATGTATTTCCTTTTACCAGAACGTGGGTATTACATCTTTCCACATCTATCTAGTTTCTTTTTCTTCTAAAGGGATCCTACTGTCTAATTTTTTATTGGCCTCAATGTTGGTGCTAGCATTGTTTCTTCCTAGTTCACATTCGTAGATGTAGTGTTATTCATGATATGGTGGATTCTCTTGGTTGTGAGTTCTATGAGCTCTACGAATGCTTCTATTCGTATCTCTTTTAATGTGCACTCTTCCTCTCTATTATACGAACTTGGTGTCGAGGTCACCATTCTCAGTCTTTAGTGAGTGTGAATTGTTTGAAGGTTGGTGGGAAAAATAAGGAATGGTCTAGATACTATAATTTGATCCTTAATAGAGAGGTGGTTTGAAAGATATGTTTCTTATACTTTTACCTATGTTTATTGATAACAAAGCCTAGTATGGTTTGTGATGCCAATTGGAGTAACATGGGTTTTTTGGGCTAGTTTTTTTTATTAGTCGCAACTCTGAGACAAGGTAAATATTTTTATGGGGATATGGTCGATGTTGGGAGATGTTTCGATGAGTCATGTCTGCATTTTATGTATGCACAACTTTTGATTATTTTTATGAAAGTTGTGGCCTTCTCGGCATAAATTGTGGATGGGAAAACTATAGTCTCTAAAACTTCAATGCTTTGTATTTGTTGAAGAAACTTTTTGGATTTATTTTGGTATTGTGGGTATACTTATTTGAATGGTTGATAGCATTCTAATTTTAATTTTTTGAGTTGGGCATCTATTTTGGATTTCAAAAAAAGTTAGCCACAATTTGTATAAATAATCTTTTAAACATATTTGCACTAGCTATGTGTATTCACTTAGGTATAAATAATGTTTTAAACATCGGGATTCGATCCTAAGACCAACATCTTCCAACATCAGAAAAGCAAATTTGTTACAATGAAATTTTATCATCTTGATCAATCTATCAACCTTGTGCCTAATCCCTAAAGTTTCCCTAGTTAAATTTGGTTTATTATGAATTTGTTTCTACCCATTTCGCCCCCCTTTCGGAAGGATGGCACTATTCATCCTAAGGAAAGGTGCACCAAAATATTTATGGAACTCTTTATTCCTTGTCAAGGAGTGCCACTGGAACTCTTTCCCTTCATGCAAGGTGCACCAGCCCCTCCCTGGTTCTCTCCCTCATACAGTAAGGTGCACGGGAGGTGTTTAGAGGGAAAAATTGGAAGCTTCAACGCCTTTCTCGAAGGTGGATGAGGTGGACGACAATCCCTAGCTTATAGGTGAGTTGGAATTCATTTCCCTAACCTAATGGTAGGATCCCTTAGACCTCTCCTCCTAATATTCAAACTCCTTTATCCCTTCATCCTTATAAATTGAACCCTCTCTCCATTGTGAAGGGTGGAAGGACTATGGTACTCTTATGCTAATGGAGTTTCTAGGTGATCCCTATCATCCTTTGGGAGGGAATACCTCATACTTTGGGATGATACTATCCTCCTTTGGAGGTTTGTCTTAGATTGTTGGATAGAATATTACAACGTTAAGGCTAGGTTGTGATGTTCTTTCCCTATGTAATTGCATGTATTTCCTTGATTACAATAATACAAAAATATTTCCATTAATGTTGTTTTGTTAATGATATTTATATATTTCTTCCTTAACTATTATCTTAGAATATCTTATATCTATGTATGATTTTACCCTTTGTTTTTTTTGTCTCTTTGATAAGTTTTTGCAACTAGAGATATGAAGGCCTGGAGGTTGGAGGAACAAGGAGGAGAAGACTTATAGATCTAACGAAAGGTACTCATCTCTTCATCTTGGATCTTGAATGATCTAGGACAGTTGTTTAGTATTATGTACTTGATTTGTTCTATATTCACTTGGACTAGGGAGATTTGACTTGAGTCTGCTTGAGTATATATATCCACTAACAAAATTGGAGACCATACCGGGGATTAATATAGATATGATTTGTTTTTTATTTTATTTCATGTCTCTTTATCAATCCATTTCATATACTCTGGACACCCTTCCCCTTTAAATATTTTCTTTGAAGAGATTGATGAACCTCCTTGACTCTTTTTTAGTTTAGTACTAGGCCTATAGCACTTCTCCCTTAGGAGATCTAGCTTCTCCGGCCCTTTGACGCACCCAGGTAGTGTATATAGAGCGTTGTTGTATTGATATATCCCATTCCCTTGAGAGTAAGTGTGCCACCAACACTATTTTCCTGTTTAGTAAGTGCACCAGCCCCTCTCTGTCACTCTGGTGTAGTGTAGTACGGTGCACCAACCATTTAAAAATCAAATATAATCTTAGATTTACTTAATTTTTGGCTTTTGGTTTGATGAATTATTGTTTTTAGGATGCATATGATAGTCATACACCCCCTATGCCCAGCATTGTCTATGTTTGGAATGGTTTTTGTTGATATTGGGATGCTTTTCTAGTAAAGCGAGTGACTTGGTTGTGGAGGGAAATTTCAATCCCAACCTGTTGGTTCAATATTTCAATCCCTAATCACATTACCAAATATTTCCATATTTATTCATATTGTTAGATATA
This sequence comes from Pseudotsuga menziesii, assembly GCA_001517045.1. NCBI lineage: Eukaryota > Viridiplantae > Streptophyta > Pinopsida > Pinales > Pinaceae > Pseudotsuga > Pseudotsuga menziesii. The sequence continues at coordinate 435,600 of LPNX010126138.1, read as the reverse complement.
ATCTACAAACCCTTCCTCCACCCTCAATCATTGAGTTTTGGTTACATTTTGGTAGATTTGGAGCAATTCTTAAGTGTTTTCGAGTTTTTTCGATGCTTGTCATTTTTTGTTTTGATTTTTAAATGATTAGAGTGTTGTAGGTATTCTCTCTTTTTATGTTTATAGATATGAAAAGAGTTTAGTTATCAAGTTTCAATTTAATGTATCCATTTGAAATTCAAAGTTCTTCTCTCCTTTGTTTTATACATTGTTAAGTTTTGTCCCATCATTGACTTCATTGCGCTTTTGGACTATTATTTGTAGAAAGTTAGAATTTGTGCACTCTAGGAAGGAATTATTATTTTCTTCACTACTCATGTTCATGTCGGTTTGAAAAGAACAGTCTTTCGCTACCTTAGTTAGTTTTTATTGAAAGACAAACGTGCATCATCATGTAGCTAGGGTTTGCATTCTTTTTAGATTTCTTGTCTACACCTCATGCATCAACTTAACCGCATAAGATAAAATTAACACTAGCTTAGGATTAAAATAATTCAGTAACTGTGTGTAAGTTAGAGACGTGTTCTAGCATCTTTAAGCATAAAAACTAATTTTATTTTCTTGCATTGCATGTCAAGGGCTTGTAGTTATTCCACGTACCAACTAGTATATCAAATGGATATTCGTGTACATTTGGGTATATAGAAAACTAATTCACATGACTCGGTACTATATCAAAAGGATCCTATCGAGTGGTTGTGCATTATAAAGAACCACTACTGATTTGATCTCCTCATATCTAGTGTATATTGGGAGACTCTATTAGGATTCTTGTGACCAACTAAGTTAACCTTTTGGCTGTCTTGGAATCAAAATAAACTGAGAACAATACTCAGGGATATTAATACACATGTTTCATCGAGGTAGTCAAGTATTCAAACAAGGGTACCATACCAATCCTCCTTGTCATGTTTTACTATTGTACCCTATAGTATATAGTGAGTTGTGGCACCTTGATAGTCCTGTGAGGATCCTTACTTTTCATATAATCCTATTCATAAAGTTTGCTTGTTTCTTTTAGACTGAGTAGTGTTTTATTTGTGTGGTACTTCATAAATTATTAGAGAGTTTATATATGGGAGACTCTCCATGGACCACTGGACAAAAGACCCCTTTTCAGGGTATGTCATTGGTTTCTCCTCCTTGTGGAGCTGTTGGTCCTCCCTTCATGGACACTTTGAGTCTTCCCGAATGGAATATAGGATTACCTATGTGGTTATTCTCCAATATTGTTATACCAAATACACCTTTTGTGTCGGATAAAGGTCCTTCACCACATGAGAATCGATCTCATGTTAACCCTTTTCCTTCTTCCTTGAATGTTGAATAAACTTCCATTTCTTCCTCTTCACCTATTGATAACTCTTATCTTAGTAAATGAGTGGGTAATAAGAAGACGAAAAGGAAGGATAAGAAGAAGAAAACTAATCATAAGGTCACATATCCAACCTCTGATCGTCATGTTGGAAACCTGTCATCCACTGATAATACTAGTGATAGTGTTGAATTTTCTACAATAGCACCTCGTAAACCTAAGTTCCCTTATATACTTTACAAAGGTAACCATCTTCTAAAATATTGTCATGGTATGTCCCAAGTTTTGGATGTGTGGTATGAGGCTTCCCAACACCCCATGTCATTATTCTTTGGTCTTCATATTGATGATACTTCATCAACTAGTGACTCTATGGTTAAGAGTCCAAATCAAAAGGCCAAATATCCTTGTTCTCTATGTAAGGACATGAACCTTACTTACCTTTGTACTCTCATGGATGAATATTCTAAGTTTTTGGAATATATTATTGTTCGTCGGCAATGCCTTCAAGCAAGTTATTGTACTTTGTTAGATTTTTATCATTCAAACTAGCATTATCTTAGGATCTTTAACTGAGAAAATAACATGCACAAAAATAAACACAAGAGACAAGAGAAACAAAGAATTTTCCTTGAGGAAACCATAAAGGACAAAACCCTGCAACTTCCTGAGAGATAGAATCAACACCAAAAGTAAAACCTAAAAACATAAATATGATATCTTGACAATAGTAGTCTCTCACTCATGCTACCCAGTGAGTGAGTGTGCATGTGATAAATAGAGAGGCTCACTCTCTATTTATATTATTTTGTTCACTCAATTTCCACTTTAACATGTCGGACCCACTTAACAATTACTTACTAGGGTTGACATCTCTAGGAGAGTATAATAACCCTAGTGCCCCACAACTGTGGGGACTTTAACCCTTGATGAATAGGAGGGTTACCCACAATGACTTTGCATGACTTATTTACATTATTGAATATCTCGATAGGAACATCGGGGCATGAATTGACTCAAATAAATTACAGACACTTCCTGGAATAAACATTGGGGTACAATACATAAGATATACAAGTGAATACATTTTCAATTTACAAATACATCAACACTCCCTCTTAACTAATAATGTATTCTCTTGACACAATTTATCAGCACAAGTATTATTCTATGTATCATCTAGATAATCATTGAGTTCTCGTCATCTTCATCTTCAACTAAACTTCATCTGGATATGGATCATCAGTCGATCTAGATCATCATCACTAGGTCTAGATCATCAATCAATCTACATCATCATCACTCGATCTGGATCATCACTCGATATGGAACATCACTCAATCTTGATCATCACTGCTAGATCATCACTCCTGGATCATCATCAGTAGATCTGGATCATCACTCGATCTGGATCATCACTACTCGATCATCATCCCTAGATCTAGATCATCACAGGTGTTATCTCTTGATTCTTGTCATCACAAGAAGTTCTACAGAGCCAACCCTTTTTCATGATGGTTGTAGGCTTAGCCTCCATGTAGGTCTTCTTCAGTGCTTATATCTGACCGTAAGTCAGAATGGCCTGCTAAGCACTTACATTTGACCTCATATTGTTAAGAAGGCATGCCCAACACTCACATCTGACCATGAGAAGAACACATCCACCATCATGTCAGAATGGCCCAGCCCTTACATCTAACCATGGGAGGGCCCAGCTTTCCCCCATGTTAGAATGACCAATCCCTTACATCTTACCATGGAAGGAACCAATCCTCTCACCATGTCAGAATAGCTCTCATTCCTAGATTGAGGGTTCCTGGTAATTAACCAGGTGCCTCCATTCCCCCAAAGAATGGAATCAGCCCTTACATTTGACCATGGGAGGGCTCACCTTGCCCCCACGTCAGAATGGACCAGCCCTTACATATGACCATGGAAGGAACCAATCCTCTCACCATGTCAAAATGGCTCTCAGTCCCAAAGTGAGGGTTCCTAGTAACTAACCAGGTGCCTCCATTCTCCTAGAGAATGGCATCAGCCCTTATATCTGATCAAGTGGGAACACATCCCTCAATCACATCAGAATGGTCCTGCACTTACATCTGATCCGGTGATATTACATCCCACAGTCATATCAGAATGGCCCTCAGTCCCAAGCTGGGTATTCCTAGTAACTGACTAGGTACCTCCATTCAGAGAATGGAAATCAGAGATTATATCCGATCATGTGGGAACACATCCCACAGTCACCTCAAAATGGCTTAGCGCTCACATCTGAAATGGAAGGAACCGATCCTCCCACCATGATAGAATGTCTTAGCCCTTACATCTGACCATGGAAAGAACCAATCCTCTCACCATAGCAGAATGGCTCTCAGCTATAGGCTGAGTATTACTGGTAACTGACCACGTGCCTCCATTCAGAGAATGGAATTCAACACTTATATTTGATCATGTAGGAACCAATCCTATAGTCACCTCAAAATGGCTCATCACTTATATCTGACATGTGAGGAACCAATCATCTCATCATGAGAGAATGGCTCAGCCCTGACATCTGACCATGGAAGGAACCAATCCTCTCACCATGTCAAAATGGCTCATGGACTCATCACTTCCCCTTGGAGGGAACCTTGATCTGGAGAACACCAAGCTTATCTTTGAAGTACTCAAAATTCACTCTGGCCAATGGCTTAGTCAAAACATCAACTATATGTTTGTGCGTCGCAACATACTAGAGTGTCACTACTCCTTTCTACACCATATCCATGATATAGTGATATTTGATCTCGATATGCTTCGACTTGTCATGGAACACCGGGTTCTCCGACAACTTCACACAACTTTGGTTGTTGCAATATATAAAAGTAGCATCTAACTGTAGATCAAATAAATCAGACAGTCGCTTCCTTAGCCATACTGCCTCACAACTAGATGAACAAGCTATGACATACTCTGCTTCAGCTATACTCAGTGTCATGCAAGATTGTTTCATGCTAATTAAAGAGATCACACCTGATCCCATACTGAAGCAACACCCTGAAGTGCTATTCCTATCGATGGCACTGCCTACCGAATCTGAATCAACATAACCTTCTAGGTTAATCTTTTTATTCTCCTCATACCTAAGCCCATAATCAACTGTATCCTTCGGGGACCTTAGAATATGCTTTGAAACAATCAAGTGAACATGTCTTGGATCTATGAGGAACTGGCTCAAGGTATTCATAGAAAAGCAAATATCTGGTCTCATGTTTGTCAGATACATCAAGGACCCAATCATCTGATGATACATCGTAGCATGAACCGCTTCTGATGAAGCATCACTCAATAGATTCAGGTTCGATGCCATAGGTGTGATCATGGCATTTCAGTCCATCAACCTGAACCTCTTCAGTATCTCTACTGCATTTAATCCCTCTGAAGTGAAGCATCATTCTTCCTCTTTATTTCATACTCTATGCACTGAAACATTCTGTATTGGAGTGACAGGTAGCTTCCTCTGTTACTAATATTCTATGTATCCATCTAGGGTCACTGGATACAAAGATCCTCTATCTTTGAATCTTTTTAAAAGTTCTACTTGCACCCAACTATGAGCTTTCCATCCTCTATAGGATTTCATGTTCAACCTTGTAGAAAAGGTTAACATCTTCATCAATCTCATCGTGTATGTGTTATCCCATGGGTGTCTTTTGAGCTTGTACAAGGCCTTCTTTCATTTGCACACATGATTCTTCCTGTCATGTGTCTCAACTCCCACTGCCTACAAATGTCTCTTCATATTCTATGCTTTCTTTTTGTGAGAATCCTCACGCTACAAATCTTTCCTTGTATCCCATGATGTTTCCATCTACTACAATATGGAACTACGAACTTTCCTTCATGTATCGATACTGCATCCTAGACATCATTATTCTTGAACTAGTAATCTCTTTCTTCTTGGTTACTTCTTCATAGTTGGAAGGTTTTGCATGAATGATGTCACTGCATTCGTCATATTATTCTTCCTCTTTAACTATCGTCACTTATTCTTCGGAACAAGTCTCATCCTTTTTTGCTTGTAAGTGATTTTACACGATCTTTCCTACAAGTCCAATGCATTAGTTGTATGGTTAGAAACATTTCATAAGGAATATTCATAATGGAAAATTCTTATGCATAAATATATGATCATGCAACTATTTTATCCAATAAAACATTCATCCATATCTCATGAAACTTTCTAGATACCTTCCATCTCTACCACGACAACCTTGATATTGTGCACTAATCCAATATGTCAGCAAAGAGGTTTCATTCTATATAAGCAGCAATGAAGAGTTGTATAGCACCATGAGATACTTACCCATCACATGCGTATTAGTAGTATAGTTTCATTAACACAAACATTCTATCATGCATAATACATCAACTGAATATAAACAAATGCATAACAAAACAATATCATGAAATGACAATTGAATACTTATCTTCATTAGAGGAAATATGGGGTCTAAAATGGGCCTTATAAGAAAACATGCCAACAACAAATTTTGTGAGTTGAAATTCAAGAACCAATAGAATTTAAATAAAATGCGTCAACCATAATGGTTGAATAGACATATTTGTCACAAGAGAAAACTACTTTTTTTGTTCGTATTTTCGACATATCTCCATGCCTTTTTACTCAAATTTCAAGCATGAGAGCTCGTTGGATGCAGAATTTAATTTTACATCCAACTAGTACCCACACTACATACTTTTGGCAGACCTTGCTACCCCAAAATCAAGAAATACCTGAAAAAACATGATGATGATGTCATCATCACATTTTTTCAGGTATTTCTTGTTTTTGGTGTAATGGGGTCCATCAAAAGTATGCAGTGTGGATACTCTTTGGATGCATAATTAAATTCCACATCCAACGAGCTCTCTTGCTCAGAATTTGAGTAAATACATAGGGAGATATGTCGAAAATACAAACACAAAAAGTAGTTTTTTTTATTCTTCCTCCAAAATTAATAAGTATTATTTTATTATTTTAACTATTATTTTAGTATTTTAACTATTATTTTATTATTTTCCTTAGGAGGCCCATTTTAGACCCCAAATTTCCTCTAATGTATTTGTTTTGTGGGTAGACTCCTTCTTGAGCCTTCAGCTTCATCATCTTCTTCATTCATAATAGCATTGTTTCCTATACAAATGCTAAGATGGATAAGAGGTTCTTTAAGAGTTGAGTTCTTCATATCCCTCATTGCTTGAGGGATCTTCTTTGGATCATGAGAGCTTTATCTTTAGTTTCTCCCATCTTCTCTTTTCTTATTATGAGTCGAGCTTCTTTTCTTGTGTGCACTCTTCCCAGAGTCTACTAAAGGTAAGCACTTCCGTTCGGCACACATTCCTTGAATGAATGAATCACATGATATTGAAAGGATATTCAAGGTGGTTATCACCACTTATACATTCTCCACTTCTTCTTCTACTACTACAAGTTGTTCTTTGATTTGAGAGACCCTCGTAAAGTATGACTGTATGGTCTCTGCATTCTGGATCTCCACATTCTTCAACTGTTTTCTCAAAGTAATAATCCGATCTATGTTCTTCCATTCAATGTTCTTCCATTCAAATAGCTTGGTCAAGGAACCAAACATCTCTTTTGGTGTCTTTAGGGATGAAACTTGTGGTATAAGGTGATCCGTCATTGAATCATCAATGATATTCTTGGCCTTGACCAAGTTCTTCTAGTGTAAGGCTTTTAGCCTCATCTCCCTCTAGAACTGAAACCTCTCTACTCATGTAGGTATCCAATTCATTTTATTCAAAGAGATCATATGCTTCCATGATTGGAAGTTGTCAAATTAACCAATATTATCATCAAGATAATGTGATAGATCACTTTGAAATGAGAACCTCAAATGAAAATAGCAAAAGATTAGATCTTACCAATTTGAGGTGTCTGTCCTCGTTCCAAAGCTAGTTGATCTAGAGTTTGTCAGAGAAAACCTAATTTTGAAAACTTAGAATCTTGCAAATATGATTGGATAGAAAGATAGACATCTTCAAGGTGAGTTGTCCAATGTACTCCTTTTCTGAAAACAGTGGAGGGAAGCTCTCGGAATAGGAATCCTTACTTTTCCAATTTCTTCTGCAGAAATGCGTGATACGGTTTATGTGGTATCTGTAAACTTAATGCTCCTCTATGTCTGAAACTTCACACTGCATTATCCTCACCTATCTCTATTCCAACACCATAGGTTTCATCAGAATTGGTTTTATAAGTTGGTCAACGTTGATAGCGTAAACCTAACTGAGTTGTGGAGCTTGACTCTTCCCTTTTTTGGCTGGTAGAGTTGATGGGATTCAATCCCCAAGTTCAAGTGTGTTCTATGGAAACAACAATTTTGTTTCAATAATGTCTTTTATTCCTTTCACGATTCGATCATGGTACCAATCTTTGTCAATGTTAAAAAAGTAAATGTGAGCGGTTGTAATCTATTTGAATAAAAAAATTTAATTGGTTGAATGACTAATCCAAGGCTACACAATGGTAATACAATTGTGACGCTTGCATAGATTTCCCTATGATTTGAATAATTTGTGTAGTTCCTTTTTTTGGAAATTATCCATATCTAAGCGCTTCTTAAACCCTATGTTGTAGAAATCGTGAACGATTCTACTTAGTGTGATGATTGTAAAATATATAGCTTTGGTTTTGAATTAGATTTTAAAATATTTGTTATTCCATCACTATATCGATTGGTATTAATTTTATAAAATATTAGAGAAACATGTTATTTCTAATGTTTGTCCATGGTTGTGAAATTGTGATTTATTCCATGTTTCCTAATTGATTGTATTTTATACAGCGTGTATATTCTAATAGCATTTGATTCTCCATTAGGAAATTGTTGTTGATTTAAATTTAATATATAATATTGTTTTTAATATATTTTATACATATGGGTAGTTGAATGAATTTCTATAGTTATTTGTTTTTTTATGGAAGGTTTGGTTATTTATGTTATTATTGTTATACCCAATACCGTCATGGATGTTTACATTTTTGAGTTACACGAATCTTAATTATTTTTGTGTAGTTTGAGGCTAATTATTACAGGTTATTAATTTAGGGATTTTATGCTTTTAATGCTGATCCCTAAAGGGGTCATACATATTTATATTATCTAGATGTAAATTCTTAATATTTCTATGTTTTAGGGGTTTGGCCCCAATATCTAAGATTAGGATCCTCTACCCAGTTAGGGTTATGGAGAGCTTTCTCTCTAGACTAGTAATAGTCTATGATATTTATTCAGATTTAACATTTTGTGTATTTCTATCAAAATATGAATGCCATCCTGAATATAAAAAATGAAATAAAATGTACTCTTGAATAAAAATATCTATAGTTTATATACTTACAAAGCCCATGTTTAAACCTGAATAGTAAATATCTTAAAAAGTAGAGACATAAAATAAAACACACAGTCTGCAAAGATTGTAATCATTCTTCAACATATAAAATAATCAAGATAATTTATACCAACTGAACCAAGTTAGTAAAAATCCATTCATTACAAAACAATCCAGAATTACTTATAAACCCTTTTTCATTTTCGACTTATCTAGTAACTTCCACATTCCACCCAACCACATATCTATAACTGTTCCTGGTTTGTTTTAACATGTCACTCTTGATGTAAACCAATCATGATAGACATACTCAAAGTTTTAGGGAAATTTTTCTATCAATATTAACAAACCACTAGAGTAGTCAGAAGTTCTGTTTACCAATCTTTTGTTGAGTCGCAAAATAACATCTTCTTCTTCCCAATAAACCTTGGACACACCAAAATCACTCTTTGGTAATATAATAGCTGAATATACCTATGGTTGAACCCTTTAGTGAACTATGGTTCATTTCCTTTAAAACATAATCTCTCTGTTATTTATAAGTGTTATTGGGAAGAAGGGATTCTAACATTTACGTTTAATCACATTGCTCATTCTCTCCTCAAACTAACTATTTTGTATTTATCTTTATTTAATTATTTGATTTTAAACTCTCATATTTTAATTACAGATAATAAAACTCCCCTAATTGATTAAATAATAATAATATTAATTCCTATAATCTAGTTGATTTTAGTTATGAGCTACTCAACCATTTTGATTTCTTTGCATGCTCGATCCCTCTTTTAGTAGGATCCCAATGAGTATTTAGAAATCATAAATGGAGATAAATATCATGAATTTTAATAATAGTAAATCTGTTTCTAATTCTCTAAATCTCCCAAATCAACACCATTTATTCATAAAGACTCTAAGTGTTCCAAATCTCTTTTGCTCAACACTTTGCTCAGCAATAGTTTTGGTGCTCTAGAGCTCTCAGCTCAACACCACTTCAAATAATAGCCTTTAGTTCTCTAGATTTTGTTACTCAACACCGTTGAATTTTTCTAAATAATCTAACAATTCTAGAGCTTCATACCTCGACACTTATTAAATAATTACATCAAAAAATTAAAGAAAATAGTCTTTATTTTTGGGATATTACACAGTGAGTTCATTGGGATTCCCAACACAATCTCCATGATCTCTAGATTATTTGTTGAACAAGCTTGTTTATATATTTTCATGTTATGATCGTTTCTAATATTTAGAGACCCAATGTTCAACTGAAATATATCATTCATGACAAATAGGTTTCTTTTTGGAGTGGGTATCAACTGAAAAAACACATTGATTTCTATCATTTTGCAATCAGTTGCAAATGTTGGTCACTAATTCCTGTGCACACTACAATATACAAAATGGTCAGTCACAACCTTTATAGGAAGGAATTGGTTGAGATGCATGCTCATAAAAACCTATTCCTTTGGATCATTATGGGATTTTAGCAGCAATCAATTTATTTTTTCTTTCTCCTTGGAGTATGTACATACCCACTGCATGGTCATCCATTTGAAATCAAAGTAGGATTTTATGGTTTGTAGGGGAATCAAGCATCTTCACTATGAATATTTTAGGACTTCATTGTTTTCCATGTTTCCTCCACAACATGAGGTAAAGATTGGCCAATTGTGTTTCGTATTGGTGGACACTCAAAACCACATTATCTTGTTTCACACATTTTTTGTGGGTGGTATGGTCCATGCATTGGGAATTTTCTAGATGAGAGCAAGATTTTTTTGTATTCACCATAGTTTGTATTATGGAGTTTTATTGGTGAGTGTTTTTTTGTGGCTGATAACATCAAAGTTTGTTGGTTCAAGACATTTTGTCATAGTTATTTTTCAATTTTATTGCATTTTAGAAGTTATTTTCCAAAGTTTCTTCTATGTCTATTTATAAAAGTATCAACTTTCCATTTAGCTTTATGCATTGTGATGAGATATCCACTCCCTTTCAAAAGAGCGGTTTCACACCAAATTAATTTTCTTATAATCTTAATTAAATATTAGTTAATTCCTCACTTGTAAATAAGTATCTAATAAGGCCTTGTTTGTTGGAACACATAGAGAGGATTATTGACCATGATGGATTTTTATGGTACCTCTTGTTTTGTACCTTCCAGAAATGGATTTGGGCCACTTTGTAGATAGTATTAGGAGGGTAAACAGGCCTTTGTCTCCCTATACTTTCTTGTTTTTCATTGTCTTGGAGCTTGCCACTTTGGAGTGTTTGTTGGTTAGTTTATTTTGCATTTGTGTCACTTTTAACTTGTACTCAATACTTTTCTCGTCAGTTATGACATGCATTGCCGATATCTTTTCCACTGAGTTCAATACTATGGGGGGGTGGTATGAAATGTTTCCTCAGGTGATATTTTATTCATTGTGATGGATCAATATCAAACATATTAGGCTTGATCCTTCTACATAGCACAGGTTCCTATTTTTACTTGGTGGTTTTAGCAGCAGAGGACCCATGTATTCCATTGAGATAGATTAACTCATGTATGGATAACTCTTTGTTAATGTATGGATAAGGGGATTCTTGGTAGACAACATGTTTAACTAGAAATATGTGAGTGATACCATGTAGTTGAGTCATAGACAATAGGGGATTAAAACTACACATTGAGAACAAGCAACTTATAACTTCTTACATATTTGAGACATTTAACTTGAGGCTTTTCAACCTTCACCGAGCACAAGAAAACTGATTGTGCTATTTAAATTAATAACTTTCAATATCTTTCTAATAAACACAATCAAATTATCTAAGAAATATTTGATTTTAATCAAAATATTAAACTCACAATACATTTCCTACTACATTTTTGTAACTAAAAGCAAGTACTTCCTACTAAATGTATTGAAATAGAAACTCCTATATACATAAAAATTTCTTCAAATGCGATCATTATGTAATGGAGCCACTATTATGTGTCATTTCGAGTGTCCAACGTCGTTAACCCTGATCCCAATGAAAAACAATATTGAGTGAGTGCAAGCTAATGATGTCCTCTTTTTCCATCTTAAATGCAACAACTAAAGATAAACATCATTCAACTTGCAAGGGTGTTTTGAAATACCTAAATAGTGAATATTGCTTTAAATAAAAATATGAAATATAGGAAATTGAATAAACTTTCCAAATATATAAGTTTTATTTATAGAAAATGTTCACAACTAATTCAATTTTTTTTTCTAACATTGTAATTTTAATTTTTCAGCAAATGATAAGGTATATCTTGATGTTAGTGCATCCTTTAAATGCCTGTACTAAAATTGACAAATATGTAGATAACTAATAGTAGTAGTGCTACACTATTTTTTCAAAATAAAATTAGTACTTAAAATTATTTTTTAAAATTGTGTAATTGAGTAGACCTTGAAATTAGCAGGCCAAGTGTTAATGCAACTTTTCATGGTCTTTAATATAATGATGTTGGATTTAATTTTTTATAGTATATAGACATCTAATAGTAAAACATATTGTTTTATAAAATGGTTGAGAAAACAAAAAGCTATATAATAAACATGATTAATTGTATAAAAATCCAATTACATCTAAAATGTCCGGACCTTTGTGAACTCACCCTATTCTCGCACAAGAACGTCCTTTCTATGCATCCAAAAAAATTCAGAATTGTCTTGAATAGAATGATGCATTCGAACAGAAATAACAAATAATATTGGTATTATAGTATGCAAGCAGCCACTATCATGTAATGCCGACAACCTTAACCTTAAGGAAGTAAATTACGACCCCAACAACAACAATGCCATCTCGAAGCATTACGATTTTTCCATATATGAAATAAAAATAGTTGGTAGCACTGAATTTTATCCTTTTTACGCTAATATTTCCTTCATATTCTTGTCCTTCGAAGATGACTTATGTATTTTTTTTTTTGATAGAAAGACAATATAAAGTAGGTCTATTATTGATAGAAATAGAGCATGGTAGAGATAAGAGAAGCCATTCAAAAGTGTTGGAATATATTAAACCCACTCAATACTTCGCATAAAATAATTAATCATTATTTGATTAATTATCTACCCAATAGCTTAATTAGCTCACATCCACTTGCACCTTAAAGTCAACATATGCCATCTATACCCTATTAATGCTTTATTTCTGATTCTGGGTTGATCTTGACCAATTTAGTGACTCCCAAAACTAGTAACTGTGCTTTCCTGCGAGGTCTACCTTATTCTTCTTTTATCCATCTTTTCTGTGGATAAGGGAAATATAGTTAACTAGGAAACTATTTTCTTTTGTATCCAACCCATCCTCCATGAATTTCTCATAATATTCCAGGATTAGCGTGTTTTTGCATCACTCTTGACAACTCACTCATGCTTTTTCTAATTTGTGAGGTCCTTGAATGATTTGGGAAGGGCTCTAGCCACCTATGGGGGTTTATAATATCTCGTAACTATGATTTATTAGCTAGCAATGAATTCTCTCAAATCTCCTTTATAAGGATGTATTACCGTTGTAATAATATCAATTATCATTTATTGATCATTCATTAATGTGTGTTCATTAATTCTTTTTCTTCTCTCCTTATGCTAATTCTCTGTAATTCCCAACGAGGCTAAATGTGTCCTTAGATTCTTAGCTTGTTTACGGAATTCATGTAGTTATCAAGGATTTGGAATTGTAACAAAAAGATGAAAAATTTGATTGACTGATCACACTCATGTTGGAGTCAAGTGCATGAATTCTGAAAAATATTAGTTTTTTATAGATTTTTTAGTTCTTTTGAAAAAGAGAATAATTAAATTCCATCGAAATGGGGCATGAATAATAAAACCTTTAGATAGTAAGCCACATAATAATAATAAAAAATAAAAAACCGAGAGAAGGTCCACACGATCTAGTCTGCACCTTCTAAGTTATCTAAGGTTGGGGTTTTCATAACAGTTCCAAACGCACGACAGTATTGTTAATAATGATTGAGATGAGTAAAGTCACAATTGAGGGAGCGAGAAACACTCACAAAATCTATAAACATAGGCAACATAATAATAAAGGACGATTTTATCCTTCATATGCTAATATTTCCTTCGAATTAATGTCCTTCGAAGATGACGTCTGTATATTCTTGATAGAAAGAGAATATAAAGTATGTATATTAGTGATAGAAATAGAGCATTGTAGAGATAAGAGAAGCCTTTCAAAAGGTGAAAATTTGGATTGACTGATCACCCTCATGTTGATGGACTCAAGTGCATGAAGCCCGAAACTATTGGTTTGTATAGGTTTTTTTTAAGTTTTTTTGAGATAAAGAATAATTAATTTTTAACGAAATGGAGCATTGGAGTAGAATATTGTTTATACTTTTTCAAGATTGCATAAGAATAAGATAAGTATATATCCTATATATATCTATATGAATGGACAACTAATAGCGATGCATATAACTAATAGTTGATAAATATATAAAAGAAAGAATGTGAGCCATGACATGTAGCTAGGAATGAGTAACTTAGAGTTGATCATGTTTAAGTAGAAGAATGTGAGCAATAATATTGATCACATTCTTCTACTTAAACATGATCAACTCTAATTTACTCATGCTTAGCTACATGTTATCGCCCACATTCTTCCTTTTATCCATTTATCAACCATTTATCAACTAATAGTGATGCAAATAACTACTGGTTGATAAATGGATAAAAGGAAGAATGCGAGTGATAACATGTAGCTAGGCATGATGAACTTAGAGTTGATCATGTTTAACTAGAAGAATGTGAGAAATAATATATATATATATATATATATATATATATATAGAGAGAGAGAGAGAGAGAGAGAGAGAGGTGATGAATGGATAACAAGTACTTCATGAAAGATATCTAGAAAAAGGTTGGTGATTGCATGTAGCTAATCATAGATAACTCCTAGTTGAATCTGTGTAACTAGAAAATGTGAGAGATTACAACTACATATGGAGAAAAACTAATAGATATTAATTAGGTGTTTTATTCTATTTAAATAATTTCTAGGATGCTTGGAGGCCGAGATGGAAATGGAGGAGGCTCTGAAGAATACAAAGGATAAAATTAAGAGGCAAATAGGAAAACCAGAAAGAAATTAACAGAAGAATGGGAAAATATGAAATCATGCAAATTTATTGCTTCTTCTTCTTTCATGCTTGCAGTGTAAATATAATAAAAAATAATTTTTACTAGCTAAAATGTCTATCATAAATTAAAATTATTTTATGCACAAAATATTTTGAATTCTAAATTATTTAACTAATGAATATTCCAAAATGCCTTATATTCAATTAGTATCTCTCAATGACTTGATCCCTAATGACACAATCCAACCACAATCTAAGTAGTTGTACGCGTAATATGTTTATATTAATATGTAGTTGTACGTGTAATATGTTTATATTAATATGTAAAATTTATACGTGTATAATTCTATCAAAATTAATGAAAACATATTTTATTTAGATTGTAAATTTTTGTAAATAATTTTATATATTTAAAGAAAAAAATGCATGATGATATTTATAATGGTATTTACATCTTCATCTTCAAAAAAATCAAAAGTGGGGATGGTATGTAGAAATTTATTTACACCCTTTTTAAAAAAAGTAAAACAATATAAAATATTTTTAATCAACAAAATGTACTTGATAACATGTGGATATGTACTTTTTTCCATAGTTCACAAAATGTAAACAAAAAACTATCATCCTAGCTCTAAAACACATCTATGCACCTAAGTTTTTAAAGAACAAAGTAATTTATTTCATCTAGATTTAAACCCAAGATTAAATGAGGAAGAAAACATTCAATTTGAGGCTTAAAGACTTAGTTTGTTATGCATATACAAAAAATTGAAGCATTCACAAATGTAGCCACCTTACAACCTTATGTGGAGAAATACCCTCATTTGAGATCCATTAGCTCTAAAACACATCTCTGCACCTAAGTTTTCAAAGAACAAAGAAATTTATTTAATCTAGTTTTAAAACCAAGCTTAAATGAGCAAGAAAAAATTCAATTTGAGGCTTAAAGGATTAGTTTGTTAAGCATATACAAACAAGTGAAGCATTAAAAAATGTAGCCAACTTACAAACTGATGTGGAGAAATACTCTCATTTGAGATCCATTATCTCGAGATAGGGGTTAGAGATAAAAATGTGGTATTAAATACCCTCGAAAACCTTCTAGATTACCCTATTCCACTACCTTAAGCAAATCATGTCAAAGAACATCAAATAATTCTATAAATGACCCAGTTCTCCATTCATCAACATGACCTAGCATCTTATCTAGCTATAATCTGTCAATCATAACCTAACATTTTTCCATTGAAGTAGATTGAAAGAGATCCTCATTCTTGACCTCCTCGACTAAAAATTCAATGTGAGCTATCATACTCATAATTCCCCCAAAATGATCTCTACAAGGATCATTATAAAGGATAAATATCCCCTCTAAAGGGCCTTTTTGGTCATTTTAGTATTCATCCATTTCTCATGAGTCTTAAAATACTCATTTAGTCCCTAAATCCCTTTATTTTTTCTCATGGAAATGGTGAAGGTGTCGAAACCCATCAATTATATGTAAAAAGTCCTAATGCCAACCATATCTCATTATGAGGTCAATATTTACAAGCCCCAAAAGACTAATTTCAATACACACATTATGTTGTTATCCCTAATTTCTATAAAGCATAAAGCATGTGGTTTCAGAGAGATAGATGATTTGTCATAACGAGGTTTTGTACATGCAACCTTCGGGTCTCTACATCTTGACCATGGTAAGGAAAGAAAATAAATGGCACAAAGTCATGTATACATATTTAAAGGATTTGATCCATGAATATGGCCTCAAAGCACCACATAAGCCCTTGAAAATTCATCTTTCATATTTTAGTGGGATGCGGATACTTATAGGATATCTTTCATTCCAAATAAGGACCATCAGTATATAGCCATGGATAATCAAGTTAGGAAAATATAAATGAACTAAATGAATATTTGAGGCCTCATCTAAAAAGGAAGTATTGACCAAATGACACATGCCTTTTATGGGGAACTTTTCCAACCAAGTTGGATACATACACCATTATGATAATTTTTCACAAGGGATGGGTCTCAAGGATAAATCCATGGTAACATGAGGACCATTATGTATGACAAAAATATTTTATCACATTATAACATTACGTAGCTAAATTTAATATCGTTTAAGATTGTGTCATGAAAAGGTTAATGATAATTGCTTGAACGTAATTCGTTAAGGCTAAGTGAAGATGAATAGCCTTGGGCAGTCCAAGGGAGATGAATACCAAACATCACCTTGCTAATGTATTTATATATACATTCTTAATTAGAATTAGATGAGATTTCATGCCTAATTAACTATGTATGTAATTTTTTTTGTTTATTCATTGTTTATCTTCTTAGATGAGCATCCCAGCTATGGTGTCAGAGCCTAACGAGGTTCTCCCATAAATATTGCATAGTATTACTTCTCAAACCATTTTTATCTTCTTTGCATTGCTCAATCTACTTTGTGAGTGTTCCATATTCTCTACTATAAATGCAGACCGGCATTATGTCCCAAGCTATACTCTACCGGTCTGTTTTCCAGTGGTATATTCCTCTACTTGTGAGTCTTCTACTAACGTTTCCCCAACATATCCCCTCTCCACACTGTTGACCATCCTTGCAACTCTACAAGATCTCATCGTCATTTCCTCACCATATGTCACATAATGTCTTTCTCAATGCGTAGGCTCTCTCCTCACATGATTCCCTCTACATTCCCTCCTTGGTCCTCTGCAAGTTGTGAAGAATTGTATTTCATAGGCATTTTTTTGTCTGATTTGTTTGTAGAGATATACCACGAGGTCCTCATAGCGTTTGGGACAAATAGAGGATTAGAAGTATAGTCTTGTTATTTCACTCCCTCATCGTAAGTCTTCTCATAATAACACCCATAACTTTATTTCCATCAATACATGAAACTGAACAAATGGGTTGTTTGTGAATCTAGAAAAACAAATTGGTTCATATGTACTTTCTCATGTGTGAAGAGTTATAATGGGGGTCGAGAAATACCATGGTTTATGTGGTGTCCCTTGAAACCCTATGTGTGATAGTGTAGTATTTATCACATGAATTCAACAAAGAAAAAATCAAAAGAGAATCGCAACCAAGATTGTTCCTTGATAACTCCACACTAAAGAATACACATGTGAAGGATTTGTGTATTATAATTTATAAATGGTTGGGATATAATGGCGCATTTGGATCATTCTCTCCATTTAATCGTATATTATTATCATTGAAGGTACTCATAATATTATGTAATAGTATGATCTGTGCCAGCTAGAGGCTATACTACGCCCTCTCATAAAAAACGTACACTAGCTCAGAGTCCTCAAAATCAAACTCCATTGCAGAGCTCATTTTTTAGCATATGATATGAGAGGAGGACAACTCTATTTGTAGAGGGAGATGAAGTCCTTGGATGCAGGGCTCCGACTCATGGGTTTTGAAACTGAATTAATGGAAATATTAATGGCAGTGATGGTGAGCTATAAGGATAAGAACAATTCAAGGTAACAAGCGGTATTTACACACTCACCTATTAGTCTACACATAATTGAGAAGATCATGTGAGGTCGTATGTTTTCATTCTTTCTTTCATTTACTCCAATATTGTATCCACAAACATTTCTATGGTAGACAAAATCACATCTACAAGATTGAATTTAATATTTTCAAAGAACCCACAACATTTAAATATTGAAGCCTATTTTTACAAACATAAAGCATTATTTTTTAATATAAATTGAGTTTTAGATTCTGCAAATTGCATATAGTTTTACTTGCAAGATTTCTTGTTTTCTATAAGTGCCAAAACAAAATCAAGTGGAATTATAATTGGGTTCATTTTCAGATGTAGCTCCCACCTTTTCACATTTTGATTCAAGTACTTCAATTATTGAGTCCTGTTTGTAAAAGGGTGGATTTTGAATTAGCCCTTCTTATTTGAGTGAGTCTTCAATCATAGTTTGTCGATGGCTTGAATCAATTGTTTAGCAGAGTTACCGAACAATATTTCTCTCTTGTATCAAAAAGACTCTAATGGTAAAGAAGAGAACTCTCACTCATATTTGAAATCATGTATAAGATTGACATGACACAATTGAGTTTCTACAACTTTATTCATAGCTCTAACAAGAAGAAATTCATTATAAACTTGTACCTATTTAGAACAATGTTCTTTGTGCTTCCTTTCAGCATTATGGACCATAATGATGCCACTTCAGAAGCATAGAATCAAATCAGTAGCTCCACTTTCGAAACAAAAGAAAAAGAATATGTTGTTTTCCATACACATTTTCATCTTATTCCTTCATATCCCATCATAAGAACTTGAAAATAAAATGTACACAACAAGCACATAAATGTTATTAGATGCGACAAGAAAGTGGCATGTTACGTTCCTTATTACTCCAAGACATTACACTTTTAATGTGTTGTGTTCTTAAAATAAATATCAACTTCATCTACTCTAGTTTAGAGTTAGAAATGCCACCATTGTTAGTAGATTGGCTAGATGGAAGAGTAGTGATTTGATAGCCATCCTTGTCTACATTGCAAGAAGCATAATTATTATTCATCAAGATATTCGACATCAAATAAGACCAACATTGAAGATTAACACTGGGTGGATTGATTCTTGGTGATGGTCAAGAACAACTACGAAGATATATCATTCATATCGCATAATCCAGTATCCAATTTTGATACAACTTGTAGAAAAATAATTACATGCTCCTCATCTTTTACCTTGCACGAGGAATATCATGAATTCATAGTAAAAGTTCAAGTTTTGAATCCCTATTGATTTGAAAATAGGAAGTCACAACCTTCTTCACTTATATAAAAAGTAATCCTAGGCCATAGACATATTCAAATGTCATATTTAGAGCTGTAGCCTCAAGATAGAAATACACCCATGCTCTAGAGAATTGATTAGATTGTGGTATTTGGTTTCTAGTCTTGGCAGTCATAACCACTATGATATTTTGTAATGCACGCCATCATTGAGTTTATTATTCATTGGATTAAGGTTGAGAATTTGAGTTTGATACTAAGTATAAAATGCATCTAACTCAAGATATGGATTCATCTTCTTAGGCTAAACAACCTTGAATGAGTCCTCATACTAGAACATTAAACCTTTGTAAGGGTTTCTTGTAGGCCTTCAAGTGGGATATAATTGTCCTAGGTAGGTTTATTCTCTAGAAATATATATACACCATAATACAAGGTTAAGGGGTAGATAGGATATTTAGTCCATTATTAAACCTTTTCAACCTTAAGTTCCATGAACAAACCATAGAAACAACAGCACAAGCCCTCAATAAGAGTATTTACACTATCAAAATGATATGGATGGGATAACAAAAGGATGAGGAATATTTAGAATGAGAAGAGAAGAAGGAAAACATGTTCATGAACAAGATCAAGAAAACACATCTAAAGATGCAGTCTTGAGATAAGCCAATAATAGTAAGAGGACAAACATGGCAAGTAGTGAGATGAGCATGAGCTCCATGTTATATATAAGGTATGGACTAGCATACATAAGAAATGATTGTAAGGCCTAGAAAATAAGATAAATCCTCTTAGATAAGGACCATTCGATATTTTTTAACAACTAAATGATAATTCTTGTAATGTACCCCTTATTCCTTTATGTATGTTTTCAGAGAAAGGGATGAAATTTTTTTCTTTTTACTAAATCCAACCAAATCTACTACGTTAGTCCTTTGAGAGTGTCTAGTAGTAAACATGGTTGTCATGTTCACTTAATTATATTGGAAACTAAGCATTTAATCATACACATGAAATTTACGAGCCAAATCATGATTTTTCCTATTAAGAGTCTACCAATAAAATTACTTCGAAGCTGATTTACATAACGACTTGTTGCAGCTGCAACAGTTTTCCCAAAATTCTAAAATTTTGGGGCCCTCCTTTACTTTGAATTAGTCGTTTGTTCCTTGATTTCAGCCTATTGATTTTTGGTCTATGATTTGCTGAAGCGTCTTCCAGCACTTGGGGTTGTTGTCAATCGATTGATTTTTTTTCTCATTTCAATGCTTAAAAGAATCCCATATTTAATTGAGTTCATTGTTGTTTTGCATATCCTTTAAAACCTTCCTGTATCGGGAGTTAATTCGTTTGACTCTCCCGCTGTTGCGGGTGATTTTCAGATCTTGATTGTCTTTTTCGCGCCGACCGTTGTGGGCCTTTTCCGGGTTTAAGCTTTCCTTTTCTCTCTGACCGTTGCGTGCAAGTTGTGATTCTTCATCGGGTGGATTTTGATTCTTTATCGGACGGCTTTGAAGTCTTCTTCATCCGATGCTGTGAACAGATCTCCTTTTCGGGCGTCTGCCGTTGCGGAGCACTTTGGACTTAGTTTTTCTTTTGCGCCCCGATGTGTGTTTCAGCTTCGTATCAGAACGCTTGGGAATAGTTTCCTCCTCCGTTGCGGGTGGCATCATGCTCTGAGGATACATCGTTGTGGAAAGTGTCGAGTTGATTGGGCTCCAAGTCGGAGGGCCCGCCGTTGCGGAGGAGTTCAGATTCTTGGTCATCCGATCAAGGTACCCACCGGCGCCCGATTGTAGTTCACGCGTTCTATTTTCACCGTGCGGGTGAGTTAGTATTGTGGACAATCCACCGTTGTGGAGGGACTGAAGCTCTAGTCGCCCGACGCAACTTTCATTTCGCGCCCGATTTAAATGCTCTCGCACGTGTGGCATTTTTTATATTTATATGGTGCGATGGTATGGGTTTTTGAATTGTTTGTTTTGATTATCGAGCACTGTCATGGTGAGCTTAGCGTTGAACTGTCGAGCTTTGAAGGGAGAGAGGATCTAGCTGTCATTGTACCAGCTTCCAGGTGGAAGAAGTATTCCAACCGCCATTGACTCAGCCGTTCGCTGGATTGCCAGGTAGGTTTATTCCGTCTTTTCCCATCACGTTTGAACGGTTATTTTATTTTCTCCCATATTTTGGGGGTCCCTAGCATTTTCCCTCGTCCAGCTAGGATTTGAGCTTGTGCGAGTGGGTTTTATCTTAACCTTGCGTAAAGGGGGCATTTTTGACCATTTAAGTCGTTTTCTTTTCGCCTTTAGTCACTACCTCGTGCGTACAAGGGTTGAAGGGGTTAGGCACAGACGACCGTTATGCCGTCTGTGCCAAGCCTTGCTGCGCGGCCATGATAGACAAAGAGTGGTTGGATTTTGGGCGCTGCCGTGGGGGGTTTGGTATTTTATTGATTTTCGTGGTGCATCCCCAACTTGTGGACTCTAGCCGTTCTGCTGGCACGTTTTCACAGCCTCGACGAGGCAGAGGGTCGGACCTACAGTTGACTGGGAGGAATAGAGTTTTGAAGAGTTTTCGTAGTCGAGCCTACCCTGTGTTGTTTGCACCATCCTTCCCGACCCTTTTGATTTTTGGTCACCTAAAACCCTAGTGGGGTAGAGGGGGTGTGTCGCTGATTACGCTGCATTTGTTGAGGATAGCGTGTTGGTCGTGTTTTGATGAGGATACCCTATGCAGAAAAGTGGTTACACCTCCCTGGGGAGGGTGAAATGTACTGTCAGATTAATGTAACTTCTCTGCTACAAGTCGCATGCGTTTCTTTGTGATGTGTCTGATTGGGTTTTATGGCTAAAGTGTTGATTAGAATGAGCTTGAGGCGTTTAGTCCTTCTCTGTGTTTGCTAGGCAATAGAATGATAATTGAATACTGCACTTGCATATAATTTACAATGTTTTTGCTTCAATGTATCGCTATCATGAGGAAGTGGCAGGTCACATAATAGTGTAGGTTTAATCCTGGCATAAGTATGATTGATAGGCTTGCTCATATAGATCAGATCATAAGATAGCGCACCCATAGTATCAAGGCATTATAAGGTTGAACAATATATGTATTTGTTGCATTGAACATTACCATACTATGAATAAGATACATTGCACAGTACTGCATGCTAGTCTGATTGTTCAATATGAGAGACTTATGATTTGATTTCATGGACTGGTCACAATTATGATACACTTGAGAAAGGATATATTGCTGCACAATGTTCACAAATTCAAACTGCTTAAATGTCATGATGTTTTTACATTGCAGGAAGAATTTACAATGTCCAAAAGGCAGAAAAGAAAGGCCCCTGCAGTCGAAGAACAAACAGCAATAGAGGTCGTCCCACATAAGGAGTATATATATGAGGACACCCAATGTATCTCTAGGATTGAGCCTGAGTACAAATGGGGCGAGATATACAGACTGATTTCCCATAGGGAAGTCCCAGACACAGGTCTTGAGGAAGAACCTATTTACGCCAACATTGAAAAATCCACCATCATGAAGGTGGCTACTAGACCAGAGCTGTTCCCTTGCTCTGATGTGATGAGATGGATTCTACCACACACAAATAATAGCACAATGCTGATGGGAAATGTTGAAGGTCAGGGCTATGCTGCATTTAGCCCTGGATATGTGGCATTGGCTTACCACCTGCCAGAGCCCCAAGTCTTCCTGTCAAACGATTGGCTAGATAACCTCAGGATGGATTTAGTGGAAACCCTGAGAAGAATGCTCTTACCAGGAAAGCTTTATAGACACAGAGCAACTGAGGACTATGACACAACGAGCTTAAGAGATCCTTACAGGTTTATAGCCTTGATGCTAAACCGGATCTTTGGAAGAGCCAATGGTAGACTCTTCAAATTGGAGTGGATAGCTCTTATGTTTCATGTGGCCACAGAAGGAACAATCTTCAACTGGGCCAGCCTAGTATGAAGTAGTCTCTCTTCTTGTGTAGCTGCAGCCCTGGGAGGAGGAGAAGCCTGAAAAAAATCTGAGTTCTACATGAGTTCCATTCTGATAGACTGCATACTATGCCACCAGCCTTTCCCTGGGCTCAAATGTGTTTGGGATAGGGCAATAATGCCCATGTATGTAGCCTACAAACTACTGGGGGATCATCAGTACCATAACTATTACTGAGAAATATGTGAGCATTTTATTATGCCTCTGCACACTCTTATCTTCTGAAAGGAATGTAACTGCATGTCTGAAGAGGCTATGCAGGTAATAGAGGAGTATGGTGATTATTTCTTGACAGAAAACAGGATGTATCTTGGAATCTTTGGTGGATCAAAAACACCTTATCTGCTGCCCAAGTATGCAATGGATTATATAGTCCACAAAGAGGCAATCAGAGAAGTGTTTATTGACTGAGTTGTCACTTCTTGTTCCAGAAAAAGAAGAATGCCTATCCACCTCTACCATTTAAGCTAGGAAGCTGCAGTTTCGCTAATGTGAAGCAAGCGACAGAATTTATAGAGGAACTGGGGAAGTTCCACTTTGGCGAGATGACTTTCAGACGAAATGACACTCATGGTAGAGTGGCTGAGCACTGCAAGAAGCACAAGGTGTTCTTCAAATACAGCCATCATTTCGATAAAGATGAATCTATTTACAGGAATTCCCCAAACATGACATTACTCAGCAGGAGATTCAAACCCAAAAACCCCACCAAGGGTGGAAAAGGATCTGAACAAGATAAAGCTGAGCAAGCTAAGGCTAAAGAAGCAGCCAAAAGGATAAGAGAGAAGGCTCAGAGGCTGGAAAATGAGGATTCAGAATGGATGCGAAAGGGAGAAGAAGAAAAGAGGAAAGCTGTCGAGGAAGCAGCTGAACGAGCCAATGAAGCAGCCAGAGAAACAAAATAAGCTGCTAGGCAAGGAGCTGAAGAATCCCAGAGAAAGCTATATGAAGAACTGCGAGAGCAGGAGGCTAAACAGATAAAGTTGACGCAACAACAGGCTCCCGAAACACCATCAGGCTAGATTAAGGGAGAGGAAAATCCTGAGGTGCAGATCCCTCAAGTGCCCACTACCATCATAGCTACTACCCCTATGCTTCAGCTAGTACCCTTCGTACAGAAAAAAGGGGAAGAAGTCCCTAATTTCAGCACCGTATATTATGACAGGGCTACTAAAAGGATAATGAGGAGAACAGAAAGAAAGGTGGAGGCAGAAGGAATGGCCAGCAAAATGATAACAGATAAGGTCATGATGGTAGGGATAGATGTAGATCCAAGGTTTACTATACGGGCCGGGACTGCAGCAATACATGTTTTAGAGGATAACATAGACAGAATGATGATTGAAATAGAGTCATCCAAGAAGACCTCCTCTCAGCTTAAGGAAACCCTGAGAAAAGAAAGGGAGGAAGGAAATAGACTCAAGAAAAAATATGAACATGTGCTGAGAGAAATGGAGGCCACAAAGAGTGAAATCTGCACCATCCAGGTAGAAGCACAGGCCAAGGAAGCAGCACATGAGGCTCTGGAAAGTGCACAGCAAGAAATTCAAGACTTAAAGAATAAAAAGGAGCAGTTGAGGGTAAAAGTAAAATAGCTGGAGGCACAGCAGACTGTCATTTATGAGTCCAATACCTCATACACCCAGGAACTGCAAGCGAGGCTGGCTTCTCTGACTGCTGAGCTGGAGACAGCAAAGGAACAACAGGTCAATCTACAGCTGGTTAAAGAACACATCCTAGCCTAGAAAGCTAAAGTGCTACACCTGGAAACTGCTCTAGAAGAAGAAAGATGCCAGGTCCTCCAGATTGATGGCCGACTATAAGAAATCTTGGAAACCGCTTCTTATTTTGTTGACAGGTCTCAAGACATCCTCGAATTACTGACTACAAGGATAGCCAGGGTGGAGAACGGTGAGGAAGCCCCAGCTGAACTACCATCCAAGGATAAACAAGCCCTTAAACGGGGCCATGATCTAATAGAATTCGCTATCAATACTGCAGAAGACTTCCAGAAAATAGTCAAGAAGACCAAGGGAGCCTGCACATAATTCTTGAGGAGAGCCCTGGTTACCTACAACCGATGTCAGGTAGAAGCTGAGCAGAGGCTATATGAGTTCCCTAATCATGATGCATTTGTAGAAATGTTGCAGAAAGGACAGCAAGATGAAGAAGCCAGAGTACAATGCATCAAAGCTATTGATGACCAAATCCTAAAAAATGAAATAGGCCATACAGCCGTCAGTGTGCAGCTCTTAGAAGAACAGGTGTGATTGAACACAGCCAGGGTAGAGTCCATTAGAAAACAGGCTGAAAAGTTCGAGCTAAACATTCAGTTTTTAGAGCCCAACTCGTTTGAAGGACTCGCTGCTGAGGCAGCAGCGTGGAGGAAATTCTTGGAGAACCAAGCGAGACCCTCCTCTCCAAAGGACCAGTCAACTTTGCTGTAATTTAATAGTTTGTAAAAGGTGTTTTGAAAAAAATGAAACGTTGGGAAGACAAAAGGGTTGGGAAGCCCAAAGGTCACTTTGGGCAGCCCAACCAATTTTTGCTTTTTGTATAAAAGTAGGAAACGTAGAAGAGAAGAGGGGCTTTTTTCCCCAGTAAGACTGGAAAGTTATTGTAAGAAGAACTACTTCCTTTTGCAATAAAAGTTACAGTTTTCCTGTTGAAAGAGGATCGGTGGGATTTCAAATGTTTTGACATGGATAATCGAAAGATGAACTACTTTGTTTTTCAGCATTATATCCATGAATCGTGAGATCGTTCTAACTTCATGACCTATGTCTTTGTTTAATGATTTCTGATTTATTTTATGAAATCTCTACCATGAGTAATGTATGCTTGTCATAAGCAATTAGCTATCTGGTTGTGTAATATTTTTTGCTGTTCATGTGTGTAAAAGATAATGCCAGCTATCTGTAATTGCTTTTATTACGTGTGCACATCCACATTACTCATATATGTTAATCACAAGTTGGCTCCCCGGGGATAGGATAGGTAGATAGATAGGTAGGCATTTAGATAGGTAGTCTTTTCATTTCTGCATGAGTGTTTCAGATGCATGGTGAGCCTAAGATGAGAGGTAAGAACCTGCGCATCACTTTGTGAATGCTCGTTGCATCCTTCACCACCCTGCATTTAGTTAGCAATTTGCATTTCATACTTAAGTCAAAAATACAAATTCCGGTGGACCGGGCCGCAACCGGTAATACCCTTGTTTGTTACTTTGACCTACGGTAGCCGGACCGTAAACCGGACGAATTCCCTATACCAAACAATCAACGGGCTAGTTGGGAACGTTGATTGGGGAGAATCCCTTACTGTTGTCACCTACGAATTTCCAGGCCTCAACAGTTTTGGCGCTAGAAGGAGGGCCTCCAGTAAAGGTTGGCCGTGGAATTTGATTTCCCAAGACTATCCTACCAGCAGATGTTTTAAAGTTTAACCTAACTCAGGTTTGAAGTTTCCGGTTCTATCCTTGAAACCCTGTTTATCCTAGTGTTACTCGCTTACCTTTGCTCATGGCTGGTAATCAACCTAACCCTTTGCCAACATGGAGAGCTAGGTCACCTCTAAACTTAACTCCTCCTTTGCATAACCTGCCTCAAGCCTTTGACAAGATTTTTCCCAAGTTTGACCATGCGGACAACATTGCTGTAAATGATCACCTTCAAAGATTTTACCTAGCGTTAGAAGGGCTAAGGGCTGGAGAGTATGAAGATGTGGTGTGTAGAATTTTTCCTCATACTCTGAAAGGAGCAGTAGCATCCTGATACTTTGGAATACCTGCAAACTCCATTCCTAATTGGGACACTTTTGAGAGGGTTTTCAGTAGTAAGTATACCGCTTAGAAGACACATGCGTCATTGATGAAAGGTCTTATTTTGTTAAGAAAAGAAAAGAATGAAAAGGTACATAGTTTCACTCAGAGATTCTCATTATACTTAAAAAAAAATTCTACTGTAGATAGACCTTCAGATAAAGTCTTAATTGAGTATTATACCTCAGCCTTAGGACCTGAGCTGGCCATGTTTTCCAAGATGAATGTCAAGCCTACACTGGTAGAGACTTATCAAGAGGCTGAAAGGGTACAGGCTGAAAGTGAGAGTGTAGAGGACTATCCTGACTCACCTGAACAGAATACCACTATAAGAAGATGCTCACTGCTGTCTAAATCTGAAGAAGATCAAACGCATAAGTATCATGAGATGATGAGAGTGCTTCAGAAAATGTCCAACAGAATTGTAGACCTGGAAAAGGAGAGGGACATTAGAAAACCAATAAGCCACACTATCCAAATAGGGAAGATAACAGCCAATGGAAAGTCCCACCTCCTAATTTGGCATCAATAAACATAATAGAAATAGGAGGAGATAATTTATGTACCTTTCATCAACAACATCATTCTGAGAAGAAGTGTCCTCAATGGTTACATTCAATGACATTGGTGATGAATAAGTTGCTAGACCCAGAATTGACTAGGGACGGTGGTGAGGAAGAAAAAGAGAAACAGACCATAGTAAAACCAGACGATGATAATATGTTTTCATGGAATGGTATATCGTTGTTTAACACAGAAGAATACGTTCTCAAGTCTCAATATACTTCTACAACCACAACAAATGAAAACCTAGCCATTGAGAACAATGCAATAATATCAAAGGTTCTAGATTTGCAAGAGGAAGTAAAGGGGCAGGCTGATGTGAAGGCTAAAGATGACATACCTAAAGATATTCATGGCAAACAAGAAATAGAGCCACTCATTGAATTTGCCAAACCGGTGGAAGATGATGAGGAAAGCAAAGCTGGCAAACTGAAAGAAGAGTTGCCCACAACAAACCAACCTATGGAAGAAAAGATTGAGTTGATCAAGACTAAGAAAACCAGCGCTCCACCTTTCCTTGTGAATCTTGAAATTTTAAATCATAAGGTCCATAATTGTTTGGTAGACTTTGGATCGTCCATGAATGTTATGCCTCTGGCAGTCTGCAAAAAGCTTAATGGGCAGCTAAAACCTACTATTTGGGACGTCACTCAACTTGACAAAACTAGTGTCAAAGTAGTAGGGGAAATGGAGGATGTTCTGATTCGACTATATGCAAGTAAAAGGACATGTCATTACATTGACATAATAGTAGCAGACATACCTGATGGTTGTGGAATGATCCTGAATCGAGATTGGACAGTAAGATTAAATGGGTACTTTGCTTCAGACTGGTCTCACTTGTGGTTACCTCAGAAGGGAAGCCCAAACATGATTAAGATTTTGAGAGAGCCATATATGAAGCACAATGTCACTAAGATAGGAGAAGAAAATGAATCTGCTAAGTCTGTATTGGGAAACCATCTAACTGAGTGTAAGATGAGACATCATACTTCAAGAAAGGCTAGTCCTATGATGGATGCCCAGCCTGAGCTCCTTCAACTCACTCAGGATGAAAGAAATGATTGCAGGATCTTAGATATGGGTTCCATTTCAATAACAGCACAGTTAGATCATGGTTAAAAATACTCATGTCTGAAACCCAGATCATTCCTTAGCTTTTAGTTGTAAAATTTTTGGGGGAATGGGCGTTTTTTAGATTTTTGTATGCTGTTGTACATAAATAAATTGTTTTGTTTTCTTAATATTAGATGTTGTTTTCTTGCTTTAATGCTTTGATGGTTCTTCTTTTATTACTTGATTTGCTACTGTTTCTTTATAGTTTTGTTAGTTTTCCTTTTGATTTTGAATAAGAGGCAAACTTTTGGATGCAATGGGAATGTCAAGGTTCTGTATCAACTAAAGTCCTGAGCAAAATACTGTGCTTTAAAGTATAGAATGTCTTCTAGTAATTGTATTCCTAACCGGCAGTGCATTCATTCGAAGTCTCACTTAATCCCTGTAAATAACTCAGAAGTGAAAAGGTCTGAAATATTATTTGGGGGCTCCATCCACTTCACATTTTAATACCCAAGGGAGTCACAGCAAAAGACCCACGGAAAGGAAGCAAAGTGAAATAGTTTATCATATACAAATGATCCCATGCCATGAATTAAGAAAAGGCTGAAAGATCTTAAGAGTCACTAATCCTAAAAGAGAAGCAAGACATATCAGAACAAAGCTCGAGAAAGCATTAATCTCAAAGCATCAAGTACTAAATGGCCACAAGATCCTCTCCGTCTGTGAATTGAAGTATGAAATATATCATTCACACAAAAGGACACTATGGGATAGAGGATCCTGAATTAAAATTTAGTAAGAAAGGCCTGCAGGAGGACTCATATCAAATAAACTAAAGTTCTAAAGGCACAAAAGTGCAAATTGGCATGGGAATGAGGAACAAGAGGGTAATACTGTTGACTATCTGTCACAATCCTGTGGTGTCCAAACTATAACCACCATAGGGCAGGCAAAATAAACCTCATCCATTTGGCCTCAAGAGAGTTATTCAGACCTGAAACACTATGGATGTTACCTTTTCCCGAGAAAAATGGACTTCTTCTATGAATTTTAATGCATACATTGGCTTGCTTAGGAATACAGACATCTAGAAGATTTCGCTTTTATTCAGACAGTCTTAAGCCGGGAGAGAGAGTTAATTCAGAGATCTGGGGTTCACCAGATAGTCGCCAATTGTTGCAGCTGCAATAGTTTTCCCAAAATTCTAAAATTTTGGGGCCCTCCTTTACTTTGAATTAGTCATTTGTTCCTTGATTTCAGCCTATTTATTTTTGGTCTATGGTTTGCTGAAGCGTCTTCCAGCACTTGGGGTTGTTGTCAATCGATTGATTTTTTTTCTCATTTCAATGCTTAAAAGAATCCCATCTTTAATTGAGTTCATCGTCGTTTTGCATATCTTTTAAAACCTTTCTGTATCGGGAGTTAATTCGTTTGACTGTCCCGCCTTTGCGGGTGATTTTAGATCTTGATTGTCTTTTTCGCGCTGACTGTTGCGGGCCTTTTCCGAGTTTAAGCTTTCCTTTTCTCTCCGACCGTTGCGCGCGAGTTGTGATTCTTCATCAAGTGGTTTTTGATTCTTTATCGGACGGGTTTGAAGTCTTCTTCGTCCAATGCTGTGGACAGATCTCCTTTTTGGGTGTCCGCCATTGCGGATCACTTTGGACTTAGTTTTTCTTTTGCGCCCCGATGTGTGTTTCAGCTTCGTATCAGAATGCTTAGCCATCGTTTCCTCCTTCGTTGCGGGCGGCATCATGCTCTGAGGATCCGCCGTTGTGGAAAGTGTCGAGTTGATTGGGCTCCGAGTCGGAGGGCCCACCGTTGCGGAGGAGTTCGGATTCTTGTTCATCCGATCAAGGTACCCGCCGGTGCCCGATTGTAGTTCACGCATTCTATTTTAGCCGTGTGGGTGAGTTAGTATTGTGGACCATCCGTCGTTGTGGAGAATATGAAGCTCTAGTCACCTGACGCAACTTTCGTTTCGTGCCCGATTTAAATGCTCTCGCACGTGTGGCGTTTTTTATATTTATACGGTGTGACGGTATGGGTTTTTGAATTGTTTGTTTTGATTATTGAGCATTGTCATGGTGAGCTTAGCGTTGAGCTATCGGGCTTCGAAGGGAGATAGGATCTAGCTGTCGTTGTACCAACTTCCAGGTGGAAGAAGTATTCCAACCGCCATCGACTCAGCCATTCACCAGATTGCCAGGTAGGTTTATTCCGTCTTTTCCCATCACGTTTGAACGGTTATTGGTTTTCTCCCATATTTTGGGGGTCCCCGGTGTTTTCCCTCGTCCAGCTAGGATTTGAGCTTATGCGAGTGGGTTTTATCTTAACCTTGGGTAAAGGGGGCGTTTTTGAACATTTAAGCCATTTTATTTTCGCCTTTAGTCACTGCCTCGTGCGCATAAGGGTTGAAGGGGTTAGGCACAGATGGCCGTTACGCCGTCTGCGCCAAGCTTTGCTGCGCGGCCATGATAGACAAGGAGTGGTCGTATTTTGGGCGCTGCCGTGGGGGGTTTGGTAGTTTATTGATTTCCGTGGTGCATCCCCAACTTGTGGACTCTAGCCGTTCCACTGGCGCATTTTTGTAGCCTCGACGAGGCAGAGGGTTAGACCTACAGTTGACTGGGAGGAATAGAGTTTTGAAGAGTTTTCGCAGTCAAGCCTAGCCTGTGTTGTTTGCACCATCCTTCCCGACCCTTTTGATTTTTGGTCACCTAAAACCCTAGTAGGGTAGAGGGGGTGTGTCGCTGATTACGCTGTGTTTGATGAGGATAGCATGTTGGTCGTGTTTTGATGAGGATACCCTGTGCAGAAAAGTGGTTACACGTCCCTGGGGAGGGTGAAATGTATTGTCAGATTAATGTAACTTCTCCGCTACAAGTCACATGCGTTTCTTTGTGATGTGTCTGATTGGGTTTTATGGCTAAAGTGTTGATTGGCATGAGCTTGACGCTTTTAATCCTTCTCTGTGTTTGCTAGGCAATAGAATGATAATTGAATACTGCACCTGCATCTAATTTACAATGTTTTTGCTTCAATGTATCGCTATCATGAGGAAGTGGCAGGTCACATAATAGTGTAGGTTTAATCCTGGCATAAGTATGATTGATAGGCTTGCTTATATAGATCGGATCATAAGATAGCGCACCCATAGTCTCAAGGCATTATAAGGTTGAACAATATATGTATTTGTTGCATTGAACATTACCATACTATGCATAAGATACATTGCACAGTACTGCATGCTAGTCTAATTGTTCAATATGAGAGACTTATGATTTGATTTCATGGACTGGTCACAATTATGATACACTTGAGAAAGGATATATTACTGCACAATGTTCACAAATTCAAACTGCTTAAATGTCATAATGTTTTTACATTGCAAGAAGAATTTACAATGTCCAAAAGGCAGAAAAGGAAGGCCCCTGCGGTCGAAGAACAAACAGCAATAGAGGTCATCCGACAGAAGGATTATATATATGAGGACACCCAATGTATCTCTGGGATTGAGCCTGAGTACAAATGGGGCGAGATATACAGACTGATTTCCCTTAGGGAAGTCCCAGACACGGGTCTTGAGGAAGAACCTATTTATGCCAACATTGAAAAATCCACCATCATGAAGGTGGCTACCAGACCAGAGCTATTCCCTTGCTCTGATGTGATGAGATGGATTCTACCACACACAAATAAAAACACAGTGCTGATGGGAAATGTTGAAGGTCAGGGCTATGCTGCATTTAGCCCTGGATATGTGGCATTGGCTTACCACCTGCCAGAGCCCCAAGTCTTCCTGTCAAACGATTGGCTAGATAACCTCAGGATGGATTTAGTGGAAACCCTGAGAAGAATGCTCTTACTAGGAAAGCTTTATAGACACAGATCAACTGAGGACTATGACACAGAGAGCTTAAGAGCTCCTTACAGGTTTATAGCCTTGATGCTAAACCTGATCTTTGGAAGATCCAATGGTAGACTCTTCAAATTGGAGTGGATACCTCTTATGTTTCATGTGGCCACAGAAGGAACAATCTTCAACTGGGCCAGCCTAGTATCAAGTAGTCTCTCTTCTTGTGTAGCTGCAGCCCTGGGAGGAGGAGAAGCCCAAAAAAAATCTGAGTTCTACATGAGTTCCATTCTGATAGACTGCATACTATGCCACCAGCCTTTCCCCGGGCTCAAATGTGTTTGGGATAGGGCAATAATGCTTGTGTATGCAGCCTACAAACTACTGGGGGCTCATCAGTACCATAGCTATTACCGAGAAATCTATGAGCATTTTATTATGCCTCTGCACACGCTTATATTCCAAAAGGAATGTAACTACATGTCTGAAGAGGCTATGCAGGTAAAAGAGGAGTATGGTGATTATTTCTTGACAAAAAACGGGATATATCTTAGAATATTTCGTGGATCAAAAACACCTTATCTGCTGCCCAAGTATGAAAAAGATTATATAGTCCACAAAGAGGCAGTCAGACAAGTGTTTATTGACGTAGTTGGTCACTTCTTGTTCCAGAAAAAGAAGACTGCCTATCCACCTCTACCATTTAAGCTAGGCAGCTGCAGTTTTGCTAATGTGAAGCAAGCGGCATAATTTATAGAGGAATTGGGGAAGTTCCACTTTGGCGAGATGACTTTCAGACGAAATGACACTCATGGTAGAGTGGCTAAGCACTGCAAGAAGCACAAGGTGTTCTTCGAATACAGCCATCATTTCGATAAAGATGAATCTGTTTACAGGAATGCCCCAAACACGACATTACTCAGCAGGATATTCAAACCCAAAAACCCCACCAAGGGTGGAAAAGGATCTGAACAAGATAAAGCTGAGCAAGCTAAGGATGAGGAAGCAGCCAAAAGGATAAGAGAGGAGGCTCAGAGGCTGGAAGATGCGGCTGCAGAATGGATGCGAAAGGGATAAGAAGAAAAGAGGAAAGCTACCCAGGAAGCAGCTGAACGAGCCATTGAAGCAGCCAGAGAAATAGAAGAAGCTGCTAGGCAAGCAGCTGAAGAAGCCTAGAGAAAGCTAGATGAAGAACTGCGAGAGCAAGAGGCTGAACAGATAAATTTGACGCAACAGCAAGCTCCCGAAACACCATCAGGACAGAGTCAGGGAGAGGAAAATCCCGAGGTGCAGATCCCTCAAGTGCCCACTACCATCATAGCTGCTACCCCTATGCTTCAGCTAGTACCCTTCGTACATAAACAAGGGGAAGAAGTCCCTGATTTCAGCACCGTATATTATGACAGGGCTACTAAAAGGATAATGAGGAGAACAGAAAGAAAGGTGGAGGCAGAAGGAATGGCCAGCAAAATGATAACAGATAAGGTCATGATGGTAGGGACAGATTTAGATCCAAGGTTTACTATAAGGGCCAGGACTGCAGCAATACATGCTTCAGAGGATAACAGAGACAGAATGATGATTGAAATAGAGTCATCCAAGAATACCTTCTCTCATCTTAAGGACACCCTGAGAAAAGAAAGGGAGGAAGGCAATAGACTCAAGAAAAAATATGAACATGTGCTGAGAGAAATGGAGGCCACAAAGAGTGAAATTTGCGCCATCCAGGTAGAATCACAGGCCAAGGAAGCAACACATGAGGCTCTGGAAAGTGCACAGCAGGAAATTCAAGACTTAAAGAATGAAAAGGAGCAGTTGAGGGCAAAATTGGAAGAGCTCGAGGCACAGCAGACTATCATTTATGAGTCCAATACCTCATACACCCAGGAACTGCAAGTGAGGCTGGCTTCTCTGACTACTGAGCTGGAGATAGCAAAGGAACAGCAGGTCAATCTACAGCCGGTTAAAGAACACATCCTGGCCCAGAAAGATAAAGTGCTACACCTGCAAACTGTTCTAGAAGAAGAAAGATGCCAGGTCCTCCAGATTGATGGCCGACTGGAAGAAATCTTGGAAACCGCTTCTTATTTTGTTGACAGGTCTCAATACATCCTCGAAGTACTGACTACAAGGATAGCCATGGCGGAGAATGGTGAGGAAGCCCCAGCTGAACTACCATCCAAGGATAAATAAGCCCTTAAACGGGACCACGATCTGATAGAATTCCCTATCAATACTGGAAAAGACTTCCAGAAAACAGTCAAGAAGACCAAGGGAGCCTGCACAGAATTCTTTAGGAGAGCCCTGGTTACCTACAACCGATGTCAGGTAGAAGCCAAGCAGAGGCTATATGAGTTCCCTGATCATGATGCATTTGTAGAAATGTTGCAGAAAGGACAGCAAGATGAAGAAGCCAGAGTACAATGCATCAAAGCTATTTATGACCAAATCCTAAAAAATGAAATAGGCCATACAGCCGCCAGTGTGCAGCTCTTAGAAGAACAGGTGCGATTGAACATAGCCAGGTAGAGGCCATTAGAAACCAGGCTGAAACGTTCGAGCTAAACATTCAGTTTTTAGATCCCAACTCGTTTGAAGGACTCACTACTGAGGCAGCAGCGTGGAGGAAATTCTTGGAGAATCAAGCAACACCCTCCTCTCCAAAGGACCGGTCAACTTTGCTGTAATTTAATAGTTTGTAAAAGGTTTTTTGAAAAAAATGAAACGTTGGGAAGACAAAAGGGTTGGGAAGCCCAAAGGTCACTTTGGGCAGCCCAACCAATTTTTGCTTTTTGTATAAAATTAGTAAACATAGAAGAGAAGAGGGGCTTTTTTCCCCAGTAAGACTGGAAAGTTATTGTAAGAAGAACTACTTCCTTTTGCAATAAAAGTTACAGTTTTCCCGTT
>LPNX010126138.1:380408-392151 GCA_001517045.1 Pseudotsuga menziesii | reverse complement strand
TATTTATTTGTGATTACTTAATAAACCATTTCTTTGTAAATGGAATCCTATTATAGGATTTAATGCATCATGATAGAATCAACAAATATATGTATACCTTTGTGTTTCAAAGGTAATTCGGATTGTGGATTGTGTATGTATTCATGTATCTAAGAATATCTTGTATCTATACTTATAAACATGGGTTATTTCACTAAAATAAAATTACTTTCTTCGCACCTCTACGAGAAGATAAACATATCACCTTTAATTAAATTAATATGACTATAATATAATCCTTTCCAGAGAAAGACTATGTTTCTTATTACGAGTGATACGGAGGATTTTCTTGGCACTTCATGCCTCATATAAGTATTAGGTGAGCATTTATCTTCAAAGACTCAAAAGGAAATCAGTTTACTTCAACTTAGGGTGAGACTAAACTGCTTATGTCCCAAGGAAATTGTTATTCTTCTTTCAATTACTCATCGTTTTTCCTTTCCCCATAGTGGATTCGTCCCCCAAATCATTCTTGGTCGTGTCATTTTTTCAGTATTCAAACCCTACCATTTCGTCAAATACTTTCATAAGGGTAGGGTAGGTACTTACAGTGCTGCTTTACTTACACTGTGTTTTTGAGTCGATGTAGGAAGGGGATGTTACAATTATTTTAGATATAGGCTTCCTTTATATATGCATATGTGTTCGATGATGAACTTAGAGTACATGATGTGTAGTGCTCAACCTCCTTGTCTGAGCACTGAGTGATATAAATAATATCTCTCCTTCTGAAAATAAAAGATAAAGAATGACATTTTGTTTATATGAGTCTCTTAGTTGTGCTGTAAGTTTGTTACCTCAAAGTCTGTTTTTTTTCTATTTTTCTTTTGAGTTGAGACTAATTAGTAGTAAAAAATAATTCATGATTTTCACATAGAAGTTTACGAGTAGTTATCACTTTTACTATTAATTATTTACAGCATAAATAGATTGATTCGTATTCCAATAATACAGAAAAATACATGGAAATTTATGCAAGGTGAACATAGTTCCTTTCTCCTTGCTCCTGTAGCATTTCCTCTCATTGTTCAGAGCCTTGATACGCAACTCGATGATCCACTCTGCCGACCAACTTTAATCCTGCTGGCCCTAGGAAATCGACGAGTTTCCTAGCCCCCGAGCCCACGTGCCGATAAAGCCAATAGAAGCTTCCTTGTTTCTCGACTGTAATTTGTTTTTTTGGCTCTTGAGTTAATCCCCTCCTCAAGGTTTCTCCCCTCCTTTGTTACATCACTCTCTTTCTCTTTTTCTTCTAAAATTTTCCCCCAAAATACTCTCCAAAAAATCACCCTCCAAAACCATTGGATCCCCCTCCTTATACCTCCTTCCCCTTTTTTCTTCCACTCCCTTCCCTTCTTCCACCCCTTCCTTCACATTAAAATACTAAGTATTACTTATTCCTTTCTTGGGCAGTACAACTAGTTCAAATTATTTAAGAAATTAGTTGTATGTTAGTAAATTTTCTTGAACTGTCCAATTCTTCACTCTTCATGAGGCAGCAGGAATGTATTGAATGGTTATCCCATTGAACTGAATATGTTAAATTTAAAACATTTAACTGATTGAAAAATGACAACAATGTTATTTGTTTAATTATTATGTTTAATGGTAAAATAATGGTAATAACAGTATTGTCAATTATTATTTGTTATTGATAACATAATAATAATTACTAATAATAAAAAATTAATATTAACAGTAATAATAATAATTTATATTATTAATCAATAAATAATTAATTTTAGTATTATTATTAATTGATTGAAATAATAACATTGACATGTATCTGTTTATTGTTAAGTACCCTCATACTAATCTATTACCTTGTTTCTTAGTAAATAAGGTAAATTTATAGGTTTAAATAAATCACAATTACTAGTTAGCTCATCTAACTATCCCAAGTTAATGTTTTTAAATTAATATTTCATAGTGACATTACTTCTCTTAATTGTTTTATACAATTAACAAATAGTTTTGTTGGCTCATTCATACACATTCCCTAACAACTTAAACATCCATTATCTGAATTGATCAATACACAAATATTTGGTCGCTTATTACAACTTATATGATTATCTAACATATTAGGTAGTTGTATATTCATACTAGAGTGCATGTGTGAGGTTTGCATGCATGGCCAGTACATGCATAGACTTCACATGTACTATAACCAAACAACCAAAATTATAGCTGATACTAATAATATTTCATGCAATAGGACAACTATACAAATATAATATGATTTCTTTGACATTCACAGTTATTTAACAGTTATTTTCTTATTAATGAGTCAATCAAGATTGGTACCTACCATTACTAATTTGGTATCATCAATGTTCGATGTTAAAAAATAATAACTAATATGTCCTCCCACCCTAACCTACATCCACATCCTCCCTTTCCTTCCTCTTCTAGTAAAAAGTGGATGATAGCTGTACTGACCTTCCCAGATAGAACCTGAGAGCGGTAGCATCGACTAACTACCGGACCTAGCCTCACCTAGTAGGCATCTGACCATTATTATCACAACATCTCAGGGAGCATGTATTAGCACTACCCTCCCATGGATTTGAGTATCATAGTGACATAGGGTGGGAAATACAGCCATCCCTCTCAACATACTGAGTGTATACCCCATCAAACCATACTGTACTGCTATCGATTTTATTGGTACGTGCCATCGTACCATTGCTTCAGAAATTAAGGCTCTATTCAAGATATGTATTAAATCACACTTCACATCATGTACCCAGCTATCACATAGCCCCTATACCTTGTGGGTTAGCACTATGCAACCATGCATTCATTAAAATATTAAATCAATAATTGGTTCATATTATAAACATTATTTCCTTACATCACATAATATCATAAAATTGATCGCATCATGGCTGGGTATCCCTATACAACATCATACACATCACATAATATCAATAATTACAAGCAATTATACATTTTTGTTATGAAATAAAGGAATATGATGATGACTACCACATAGTAATCGCATAAGCATAGTAATGTCATAACAATGATAACATCATAATCATAGCATCTGCATAAGTACGTTAATAATCATCACATCATGATCAAAGCATCGATATAAGCATGATAACATCATAATATCATAATCAGAGCATAAGCATGATAACATCATAACATCATAATCAGAGCATAAGCATGATAACATCATAATCAGTATATAATCACATATAACATGCCAAAAAATATAGTTTACTCAGTATAGCTCAGGCCACATATAATAAGTAAATGCAGTGTAATAAGTGTGAGTGATAAACATGCCTAAGTAAAAATATGGGGCGTTACATACACCAACCCTTCAGGAAACTTCGTCATGAAGTTATAGTCAAAATAGAGAGGGAAAATATTGATGCATAGTGTCTGCATTGTCCGAGGTAGCAGATCATGGGCTATACTTGTCCCATTGGACCTTAACTTTCTCCGCATGGTGACTATGGAGCTATCGAACCCTACGATCTAGTATACGTAATGGTTCGACTGTGAAGGTTCCCTCATCCGAGACCTGGAATTCCTTCCAATGAATTTTATGAGTCTCATTAGCTATGTAATGTTGCAATACTGAAACATGAAATACATTATGAGTTATGTGCAAGTGGGGTGACAGTGCAAGACGATAAGCTACCGATATGATTCATTAAAGAATCTCAAATGGCCCTATGAAGCAAGGTGACAACTTGGTCCCCTTTCCAAACTGAATGGTACTTTTATTTGGTTGAATGTAGATAAATACATGATCCCCTACAAGGGATGATTTTAAGGAACCATAATTATTTAAAAGTGTATAAATGTTGGCAAATATTACCAATTCTTAAAATGCCAACTATAAAATTATTGGCGATATTTTTCAAAAAATATTTTAATTTCCAAGGATTTTATATTGTTTATATAATAATTTGGTGATTTTTAGGGTGAAGAATTTTTACCCCATCAAAATTGGGTGAAACAAGGCTTCAAAAAATGTAAAATGGTGAATATTTTTTGGGGGAAAAACATGGAAAAATAGCCCACTGGGATAAAATTCGCCCCTTAAATTATCCCTATCCCCTACCTCATAACTTCTATCAGTTCTTTGTGCATCGTCATAACTCTTTTGTCTATCCTATGCTTCTTTCAGTCGTTGTCTGATCTATACCACTTGCTCTTCGATATTCTGAAGCAACTCATGTCCAACTAAAACATGGTCCTCCAACCTATCCCAACTGAGTGGATTCTTGCAAGGTATCCCATACAATGCTTGATATGGAAGCCTACCAATGGAGCTGTGATGACTATTTTTATATGCATAATCCACTAGAGGAAGATATTTCTCCCACTATGTTTGATGATCCATAACATACATCCTAAGCATGTCCTCCATCACCTGATTCACCCTCTCTGTCTACCCATTTTTCTCAGGATGATAAGTTGAGCTTAAGTTCAGCTGGGTCCCTAATGCTGATTGCATGCTTGTCCAAAATATGGAGGTAAACATATGGTCTCGTTCAGAAACTATCTTCTTCAGAAATCCATGAAGGCGTACAATTTCATATATGAATACCCTTGCGACATATGTCACATCATATGTGTCTCTGAATGGAATGAAGTGGGAAATTTTGCTCAGTTTGTCAACCACCACCAGTATAGCATTATGTCTCAAGGATGTGAGTTGAAATCCCACAAGGAAGTTCATGGAAATGACTTCCCATTTAGTCAGAGGAATATCTTGAGGCTATAAGCAACTGGCTGGGTGTCAATGATCTTCCTTGACTTGCTAACACTCTAGGAATTTCAAAACGAAATCGACTACCTTGCTCTTCTTACCGGGCCAGAAGAAGAGCTTCTTCATGTTTGTATACATATTCTTCACTCCAGGTTGCACACAATAATGTGCCCTATGGGCCTCACTAAGGATTTATTCCTTGAGATCACCTTCTTTAGGGATATCCATTCTCCCTTGATACCGCAGAAACCCATCTTCCTCAATATGGTACCCATCATACTTCAACTCAAACTTCTTCCCATTTTGAATATATAAGGTTACCTTTATATACCAACCATCCCCTAAGAGTTGTCTGAGCACTTTATCCTTCAAATCCACTTTCAAGGCGATTAAGGAGAAAATCCTCGCTCTTGAGCTTAGAGTGTCTTCCACCACATTCTCATTTCCTTTGATATACAAGATACCAAAGTCATACTCATGCATGAACTCACTCCATCGTCATTGTCTAGCATTCAGATCCCTTTGTGTAAAAATATACTGCAAACTTGATGATCTGTTTTAAGTGTGAAACTTCTGCCAACCATGTAGTCTCTCCATAATTTTAGTGCCAACATTATTGCTGCCAGTTCTAGATCATGTGTGGAATATTGATCCTCATGAGAGTTCAACTTATGAGGGACTCAGATGAAAGGACAAAAGTTCAAAAACACAAAGTGTTACAATGGCGTGGGAATGAGGAACAAACGAATATTGCTGTTTACCATCTGCTGCAATCCTGTGGTGTCCACGCTGTTAGCTACCTAAAAATAGAGGTAATAATGAAACTCATACTCTAGCCTCAACATAGTTGTCTGGACTTGAAGGTCTCGGTTTTCCCTTTCCCCAAATAGACCATCATAAATGATTAAGGTACACACTTCTGTCGGTCGAGGAATCCATATGGCTAGAAGAATTCATTAGAAGCATTCTGGTTAAACCATCTGTTGCTCAAAGTATAATCACCCAAAGATCTAGGTTCACTAGGTAATCGCCAGTTGTGGCTGCCACAACTTTTCTCCCCAAATTTATTTTTATTTAAATTCTGGGCCCCTCCTCATCATTTTTACTTGGTTGGATCATTAAATGCTTGAGCCTCTCGGGCATATCTTATTTTTGTTTTACTTTGTAGATTGGATGTCAGCAGGCTTATTTATGCACTGTTCAATTTCGGTTAAGTCGTGGATTTCTGGCCGTGGAGAAGTAAAATTTTGTTCTTCAGGGCAGCCTTTGAGAAGAAAACGACTTTGGTTGTTAACGCTGCTCAAATCCTTGAGTTTTACTGTAATCGGGCCTCTTTTTTCTATTGAATCGGAAGCTGTAAAGTCCCATCCTCTCCGTCGTTGTGGCTCCCAGATCTTTTCTTCGCCTAAAGTATAAACCCATCCGACGCCCGATTCATTTTAGCCTTCGACCGCTTGCACGTAGCCCAAATCGTCCACCGTTGCGGCTGGAGAGATCCTTTAAAATTACGATTGGGGTGTCTTCTAATGTCCGACTAAGCCTTTCCCTGCTTCCGTCGCTTGTTTTCAGCCGTTTCCTTATCCGTCGTTGCGGATGAAAGAACCATTCAGCCTCCGACGTCCTATCCTTTCCGACGTCTGATGTGAAGGTTTCTAACCCACACATCCCCACCACGTTGGATCCTTCTGTTCCGCCGTTGCAGCCAGGTTTCTCTTTCCTCATCCAGGGCCCGAAGCTTACCGACCGTCGATTTATTTTTTCCCACCCAAAGCTTAATCGAGACCTTGTCCGGATGAACCTGGCTAGTTTCCTATGGATTTACCATCCTGGGCAGAGAAGTTTAATGTTTAATATCTAATTTCAATGAATAATGCACCGAAATTGTCTGCAGGAGGAGTCCGATAGACTTTTGAAATGACCTGGAGCTGAGAAAAGGACAAAACAAATGAATGACAGAGGCGCCGACTAGGAAGATTTATCGGTTACTAATCAGGATATAAATGCTCACAGAAAATGATTGGGAAGACAAAACGGCCAGAAGAGGAAGTTGAAATGTTGAAGATGCTGAAAATTCACACGCCGGGAGGCAGCCCAAGGGGGGCAGGAGTTGTAGTTTAAATATTGGGAAGTAGGACTGAGATGGGGCTTTTTCCCCTGAGAAATTTTGTAAATGTTTGCTTGTAAGAGGAACTACTTCGTTTTGCAAAGGAAACTACAATTCTTGCCTATTAGAGAGAGTGAAAAGTGGAATGTATCAATGCAACGCAACGAATAATGTTGAAGAGGAACTATTTTGTTTTCAGCTATGTTTCATTTACTGTAAGAGTATTTAATGTTATGAACCTATGTTCTTGTTAAATGTTCTTCAGTAGTTTCTGGGATATTGATTTCACTGTGAGTAATAAATGTTGTTATAAAATGATCGGCTATCTGGTTGTTTGAATATCTTGAAGTGTTCATGTGTCTTGAAAGAAATATCAGCTACTTGTGATTCTTCATAATGCATGTGCAAAATGTATTGCTCACCCAAAATGATAACCTTGATCCCTAGGGATAGATAAGATAGTTAGTTATTGCTTTTGTATCTGATTTGGCTGCTTGCGAGCATAAGACGATAGGTAAGAACCTGTGCATCACATTGTGACCTCTCCCTGCATCTTGGTCGCCCTGCATTTAGTTAGGCACTTGCATTTCATTCCTTTAAGTCAAAAAATACAAAAAATCAGTGGTCCGGGCTGCAACCGGTAAACCCTTGTTGTTACTTTGACCTACGGTAGCCGGACCGTAAGACCGGACGGATTCCCTATACCAAAAATTCAATGGGCTAGTTGGGAACGTTGATTGGGGAGAATCCCTTACTGTTGCCTCCTGGTAATTTCCAGGCCTCAACACACACATATGGTCGTTTTTCGTAGCATTATAATGAATGAAGTGTTTTTGTGGTTATGAAAATATTTTGAGGAAATTACAATAAAATTGTCAAACAACTAGATTAAGGGTTGTGCTAATAAGCTACTGATGTGAATGAAGGTGCATCTCATATGAGTCATTAAATTAAGAATAAACAACCGATCACATTGCTTAAGAGAGATCCATTTTGTTAGTTGAAGCTTAGTGTAGATAAAGTGTGGTTAAAAGAACACTAGAGTATGTGTGAAATGAAGGGGTTAATTGATATACCTGAGTATTCTGTCATTGAGGGGATTAGGTAATCATGTGAATACTAGATAGCACAATAAGCATGTTTGTTTTATGTTATCAATAGAAAATCTTAGTAAATTGGATGCAAATTTCTTCTTGGTTTATCGAGAGGAGGATGGATGTAATCTATCAAATGATTGTTGCACAATGTGCTTATTTTTTTCATTATCATATTTGTTTAGGACATGTTTTCCTTGAAATACCATTTAAAATATGCCACTAATAGCTTTGAATCCTTTTGTAGTAACTCTGCAACAAAATCTTCTACCTCCTTTTCACACCTAACGGCATTCAGGTATAAGAGGGACTCTACATATGGTATCAAAGCCAAAGTTGAAACACTTGGGCCCAATTGGGCTCGAAAATGCTCCTACATGTTTTATTTTGGAACTACATGTCTACTGACTTTGGAGTTGTGCAGGGGAGGCTGGAACATTAGCTCAAAATCACAACGAAGATGACCGAATACCTTGTCAGTTCAATGTGAGACCCGAGCATGTCAGTACACAGGTATCTGGTTATTCTCTTGCTCACTTACGAATATGTTTTACAAATAGCTAAGATGGTTGCTTCATCTCTATTTTGAGTTGCACCAATAAACTTTAACGAGGTTTAGAAGTCTTCTTGGAGAAACTCATGGTTGACGAAGGTATTATAGTAATTCCTATAATAATAGTAATGTGGAGTTGGAATTCGTAGATGAATTGGCTACTAATGACTTGATATATGTTAAAAGGATTCCGTGTGGAAAAATTGTGAAAGTTTACACTATAAAACACAGTAAATAATGTTGTTAAAAAGTAGCATTGAAAGGGAAAACCTGATGAGATGACCCATTATGAGTGACTATTTAGCCGCAAAACTATCACGCATAGTAAAAAAATTTAAGCACAAGGTAAGAAATGCTAAAAACATATGTTTTATTGTCAAGACTATACGAATACAAACTTTATGAAGTAAATGTTAGATATACTGACATTTGAAGCACCTTTTACACTTGCGGTGTCATGCAAACCATGAACAAATAAGTTGCACAAAATCATACGGA
Organism: Pseudotsuga menziesii; assembly: GCA_001517045.1. NCBI lineage: Eukaryota > Viridiplantae > Streptophyta > Pinopsida > Pinales > Pinaceae > Pseudotsuga > Pseudotsuga menziesii. The sequence goes on along the minus strand of LPNX010126138.1, from coordinate 383,125 downwards.
TGATCTACTCATCGTAACATGTTGGGTGGTTGATAGCAACCATGTCGCACATTTGAAATTAGGCTTATCTTCCCTTGAAATGTTTGTTTCTTGTGTAATCTCTTTGGGCATTAACACCACTGAATAATTGCTTTAACATCGAGCATTGAAGGTGAATGCCGTAAGTCCTTCAAACAACTTTGCACTTAACATTCATATCATTTGTTTCAGATCTAAGTTCATTGCCTATTTGAATTTGGATGATAACTTTGGGAGTAACTGCTGACATATGTAAACCATTGACCTTGTGGTTGAGCATTGAGATCGAAATCCTTATTTGGCTTCCAAATTTTATCACGTATCAATTCTGAATTTGTTGCTGAAATTATATTAAATTGGAATTCGATTCTTGGTGAGTTTTCTTTTGACGTGTAGTCTCCTCCCTTGTGAATTCAATACTAAAGATTTGGTTTAATGCTTAAAGAATGTTTGACACATTTCTTGACATGGTAGAAAATGAAGGTTTGAAAGTTGATAACAATTTTTGAGGTTATAAATCCATTAATGGAGGTATTGAAGTTTTGTGTTGTAAAACCTATTGGTTGTTCACTAAAGTGACAAGTATAAATACAATTCAAATTGTATCTCTTTATGAATCATGAAATTACTAGATTGAGTGTTGAAAATCCTTAAATAGAATGGCGAAGGTACATATTGATCAGTGTCGACCTCGCCAAGGCTATCGTGGATACTCATGAATGATATTATACATATTGAAAAGATATAAGTACCAGCTTCATTATTGTTAAGAAAATAAGTTCTTAGAGTCATGCTCTTATATTATGAATGTTCTAGAATTGGGTCCTTGTGCTTGGATTTGAGTTTTGATCTTGAACTGTCTTGTGTTTTGATTAGCCCATGGATGGTACTTTCATTTTGGGTATTGATCTAGTAGACAAATAGACTATTTCTTGGATTGCTATCATATGTCTATTTGTAGATTCTAGAAAGAACCCTAGAATTGGTTCTAGAGCTAGATTGAAGGATCTCGTTGGTAATCTTGTGATTAAAACCATTAAGAACTTGATAACATTATCGTTTCTTGGATGATGTTAAGATTGGAATTTTAAGAGCCTATATGGATTTGATTATCTAAATATATTGATGTTAAAAATAAATGAGTTGATGAATGTTGTATAATGTTACATGATAACATGGGAGGATGGGCCAGGAACACTATCGGTTGGAGCCGACAGCTAGAAAATATTTGTTGCCATAGATAAGGAGGTTAAGTATGGGTGTTGTTTTACTTAATATAATTGTCAAACCTCGATTTTTTTTTTATAAACAAGGGCTAATTGTTGATGATGTTGTTGCATACTAACGTTGCAGGCTTCACCGAGATTATGACCATTGCTACATCGAAGTACATTATGGTATATAAATCTTCCTGTGTATGTAAGTTACGCTCAATTACTCAGAAAAAGGAGTAAGCAGTAATTTTTTTTTTGTTTTTTTTTGTTTACGAGGATAGGTAACTCGTGACTGACGATTAAAAATCGATGCAAATTATGAAAATTGATTATTGCAATTTTTGGTTATCGATGAATGCTTTGACTCACTATGTACGTTGATTCATGAACTAGGAAAATGACAATTAAGTCATGAAAGCACCATGGAGTGTGCGTTGTAATAATCAAGGTTAAAATTCATACAAATACAAACAAGGAAATTTTTTTGATGTTGCGTGAGCACCGTGGTGTTAGGAAAGTGATTGTCGCATGAGCACATTGGTGTTAGGCATATATGTTGCAGGAGCACAATGGTGTTAGGCAAGTGATTGCCATGTGAGCACATTGGTGTTAGGAATATGGTGTGGAAAAAGACCTAGACAAAAAAAATTTGGACATATGGAAAGACAGGACGTTGTTTGATGTCACTGAGGAGAGTAACCTCAGAATTATTGTAAGTCCACGCTAGAAAAGGAAAAAGAAACTCAAAAGCAGTTTGGAAAAAACATAACAAACATAAAAACATGTTAAATGACTTTTCCAAAAGACTATTACATTGCTTAATGTGAAAAAATGGTTCCTCAAGTAGAGGACGACCTAATTGACCAAATGATGGAGATAAAACCAACGAAAAAGGGTAGTAATAATGTTTTATTTGTATTATGAAAATGATTGGATATTATGGCATAAAGGAACCCCAGAAAATTGCATATTATTACAATTCAAAAGAATCCATGGCATGTGTTTAATTGAATTACAATTTTTGGACATGAATTGCTGAGAAAATTTTTGGCTAGACCTGAACCTTGTGCAGGTAATTGCAGGTATTGAATGATGGGGACTTGAGAAGTACCAAAGGATCTCCAGGGTTAAGAATGAAGAGATTAAAAGAAGAAAAGATGACTCAAGATACGAGGGAAATTGTCGAAGGACAAGAACACCGAGGACGGTGTTAATTTTAGGGGGGGGATGTAATGTCCCTCTTATGCACCCCAAGAAATTCAGGTTTCTGAATGTATGATGTACTCATTCCTCTGGTGAGTAGCTCAAGGCCATGGCCCCGCCAGAATAAAAATGATAAAATTAATATGGTCTAAGTTCCAAGTTGTAGGCTTAGGATCTGGTCGTAGCTTAATGATGGGAAAATTGAGCCCATGAAGGCAAAGGAGTAAGATTAGGGATCTCCTATTTGTTTCCGTAATCATCCCAAACTAAACTACCATAGGT
>LPNX010126138.1:345103-379606 GCA_001517045.1 Pseudotsuga menziesii | reverse complement strand
GTGGAGGCTATGAGGAAAACAATTACATGTGTGTATATATATATATATATATATATATATATGTATGTCGGTGGAGAACCATAATAAAATGACCTACAACTTGCAGCAGAGATTATTACAAGCCGCAGCAAAGATTATTGCATATAATAGTATTGATGTTATGCCTATTGAATTCTCTTAATTATATTTGACTACGGACAGTCAACCGTCATGAAAATCCCAGAATTATAGCCATTTATTTGGCTGGAATTGTTGAATTCTCTTAAGTATACTGACCATGGAAGTTGAATTGCTAGCCATTGATTTGGAGAGGCGTTGTGGAATTCTCTTGATTATACTAACTATGACTATGGATGTTGGGTAGCTATTAATTACCCAGACTGATATCCATGAAGGGGGGAGTGCGTTATGGAATTTTCCTGAAGGAGAGTCATGGGTTACCAAGGTGTTAAAGGGTTTATTTAGCAGGGAGTGCCCTTTTAATTGTATAACTCCAAGCCAAGAATCCAGTCCCCAATTTAATGGCTTCCTGTGCCTTTAAAAGATTTTTTTTTTTACATGCACTTTCTCTTGAGCAGGCTCGGTTGGTTAGCAGCCTGTGCCAGTTGTTTATTTTACTGGTGTTTTCCTCTTAATTGAAATCTAAAATCGCGGTCTTCATGGTATCATTTAACCCTGTCATGCCATCCTTTCACCGTATTTTGTGGAAATGGAAAGACGACAGTTTCCTTTTGTTGACTGCGTCCTCTATTAAAAGACCGAGGACCAACATCTAAGGGATGGGAGTAAAAAGGGAGAACATGACCTTGGAGGGAGAGGCTACAGGATTTTTCCCAGGAGAGATCCACACAGAAGAGAGCTCTACATTCTTTTATGGAGAGAGTGATTTTTGTGTAAATTTTTTTTATGAACTTATGTGTTCTTGGGAGAGCGAAAATCTATGTTCCGTTTGAGAGTCGAAACCCTGCGTTAGAGGCCGAAAAAGGAGTACTGACCTCTCTTCACCCATGGAAAACAAAAATATTGTTTTATTGGAATGTTCCAGTGAGAGAAGGAGGCCATCGGGGTAAGTTTTTCCTCGTTATGCTTCTTAGGGTATGCGACGGATACTTAGTCAGGGAAAGATACCAAGAGGAATTCCTATTGGAAAACAGCGTAGTGTTCAGCAACCAAACATCCGCTTGCAACTTGATGTGGAATAGAGAATGCTACACGAAGAGCCCCCTTTTTTAGTCAGGAGCTATCTGTAAGTACCAGACACTGGATAGAATTACAATGTTTTCATTATTGACCTGCGCCCTCCTATTCTTTTTATTTAGAACCAGATTGTTTAAAACCTCAAAGTTTGGGGTTAGGTTTCGATCTGAGTTATCGTACTGCCACTTGTCATTCAATAAGATGTTGGGTTTTGCATATCAATAACCCAAAACGTATGCGTGGTCGGTAGAGTGCCTATGTTGTTTTTGATCTCTGCATTCCTAGGTTAGTCCCGGAAAGATTCAAATTCAAGGATATGAAGAAAACTCACACTTCCGTAGGGCTTCCACGCCTGAGTTTTAACCCAGATAGGTTTTAACACATCCTAATCGATTTGAAGAAATATTCCTTATGGATCTGCAAGTCTTCCTCTTGCATGACTTGTTGTGGGTTCACGCGTTTGCCTCCTAGGATGATGATCATTTTTTCTGCGACTGCAATCTGAACTCAACATATTTTTCCACAGTTCCAATTTCATTTTTCAGTATTTAGATGGCAGAACCTTAATGTAGTGCCTTATACCAGCTGAACCATTTTAAGACGCGGTATTGGAAACAAGATGAAAACTTGTTGGCGTAAATGTTTCCCCAGGTTGACATTGGAATTGATCATTTGCAGTAATAATAATTTAAACTATGAAGAATACTTGGACTGTGAAAAGGAATTTCGATGACCTCTCCCTTTCATTACCAATCTATCAAAATCTGAATAGTTTGGAGTTCCATTTCACGTAGACTTCTTGATGTGCTGTGTGGTATGATTAAACTGTTTCAAAATTAAATGTTGCCTTCGAATTTTTGTAAATAGGTAATCTTCTTAACAGTAAATCATGGTATCATGAGAAAGATTACATACATGTACGATTATAATTAAGTATAAGATCATTTTCTTAGTTTTATATGATATGCTTGTTGTAGAGGAACGCTCCATCAGTTAAGTAACTTTTCCTTTGTGATAATGGTGTTGGCTTACTAGTATCAATAGGGAAGGAAAAGTGTTGCATTGCTTTTGGACTAAAACCTTGTAGCAACATGGGACTTAATCATATTGATTGGATAGGTATTTACATATATGTGTGTATGTAAATTACATTTCTATGACCTTTTTATAGATATGAAGTCTAGTATGAACAATTGGTGGCTATACACCTTGGATGGTTTCGGGTTGGCTATGAATATATATATATATATATATTGTAAATGAATTTGGTAACCTGCTGCATTTTGTTCTAGAAAAAGGAAGGGCTGTCATTGTATGAGTACCTAGTGTTCTAATTAGGATATTGAAAGAACCTGCTAGAATTCATGTAGCAGTTTGTTTTACCTTTAGTACTGCTTAGTCCGGAAATACTCTCTGGAAGAAAATAGAAGGGAGTATGGCAACTTTGAGGTTGCAGATTGTAACTTTTTAATAAATAAGGTCACATGATGTGATAGCTTTGGTGGTCGTAACCCTGAGTTTGGGTTGAACCACATATATTGGTGTTGTGTTGGTTCTGTCTAAATGTCTCGTTTGTTTTCCTGCTCAACCTTTTGGTTCTGTAACCTTGTAATGTTGTTGTTATCATGATGAATTTTCTTGCTGCACATATGGTTGTTTTTCGTAGCATTATAATGAATGAAGTGTTTTTGTGGTTATGAAAATATTTTGAGGAAATTACAATAAAATTGTCAGACAACTAGATTAAGGATTGTGCTAATAAGCTACTGATGTGAATGAAGGTGCGTCTCATATGATTCATTAAATTAAGAATAAACAACCGATCACATTGCTTAAGAGAGATCCATTTTGTTAGTCGAATCTTAGTGTAGATAAAGTGTGGTTAAAAGAACACTGGAGTATGTGTGAAATGAAGGGGTTAATTGCTATACCTGATTATTTCGTCATTGAGGGGATTAGGTAATCATGTGAATACTAGACAACACAATAAGTATGTTTGTTTTATGTTATCAATAGAAAATCTTAGTAAATTGGATACAAATTGCTGCTTGGTTTTATCGAGAGGAGGATGGATGTAATCTATCAAATGATTGTTGCATAATGTGCTTATTTTTTTCATTATCATATTTGTTTAGGACATGTTTTCCTTGAAATACCATTTAAAATATGCCACTAATAGCTTTGACTCCTTTTGTAGTAACTCTACAACAAAATCCTCTACCTCCTTTTCACACCTAATGGAATTTAGGTATAAGAGGGACTCTACAACTAAGATCCCTTATCTTGAGATGATATGCCCTAAGTAGTGAATCTCCTTTTGGAAGAAGGAACACTTCGATAATTTACCAAACAGTTTATGTTCCCTTAAGCAATTTAATACTAACTGCAAGTGTTCCTTGTGATCCTTCTCATTCTTAGAATATATAAGAATGTCATCTAATAAGACCTGAAAAAAGTGGTCCAAGTATTTCTAAAAGACACTATTTATGAGGCTCATGAATATTGCTGGAGCATTGGTGAAACCAAATGGTACCACTCCGAACTCATAATGTCCATATTGAGTTCAAAAAGTAGTCTCAGGAATGCCATTTTATTTAATCCTAAGCTAGTGATACCATGACCACAAATATATCTTAGAGAAGACTGATGCGCTTTTCATCTCATCAAATAGGTCATCAATTCTTGGTATAGGATACCTATTCTTCACTACGAATTTGTTCAAATTGTTGTAATCTATGCAAATTCGTAGAGATCCATCCTTCTTCTTTATAGATATCATTGTTTCTCCCCCTGCTGAGATACTCGGTCTAATTAGTCCCAAGTCTAGAAACTCTTTTAACTAGATCCATAACTCTCGAAGCTCAAAATTTGTCATTTTATAAGGAGTCTTTTATATCAGCTCCGGACCAGGTTTTAGTTCAATCGTGAAATCAATCTCTCATTCCGGTGGTAGTCCTAAATGTTCTTTTGGAAAGACATCCTTGAAATCAGATAACACTGGGTAAGAATTCAAGGAGGGTCCTTTACTATCGCTCACCATCTCAACAACAAGCAACTGACATCCCTATCTTAAACACCTCTTAGATTTCATCACGAAGATAACAGAGGGATATTTTTCCCTTTTGGACCTGGATTTGAATTGCTTGACCGTCATCATAAAGGCACAAGAATTTCTTTGCATAGCAATCCTTGAAAGCTCTATGGCCTTCTAACCAATCCATGCCCACAATGACGTCATAGATCCCAAAATTGGTGACTTAAGCATCCAAATTAGTTGTGCATACTCCTGATTTCATTTGACACCCCCTTACCTTAAGGCGTACTACTTGTTTAACCCTTGAAGCCATCTCTACCAATTCAAAATCATCATTCTCACAGGATACCAACCTACATTTATCTAATGCATATGCTGAAATAAAACTATCTGTTGCACCAGAATAAAATAAAATTTTAAGTTTGGCATTGTTTACTTTACCAGTGGATTCCACTACGATGGACTAATGTTCTTTCTAGTCGTTGTGAACAGCTACACGAATCCTATGAGTGTTACCAGAATTACCCATGGATTCTTTTCCTTTCTTACATCCCTTAGGACAATCCCGCTGAAAATGAGGAACTCCAAATCCCCAACAAGAGACATTAGGTGGTTCTTTCATGTTGTTGGGAGGATTCCTCTGGGATTATTTTCTTCCCCTTGATCCTCTAAAATCTCCTAATCCTCTATAAGAATTGCCATGTGTTCATCCTCGGTTCACATGGTTTGCTGACAAACCCTGCGATACTGAGCTACCTGAAGTGTTAGCTCTTAGGGTGAACCTGTTACAATAAGGACGTCTAGATTGTCCTCCTATGAAGTACAATCATGGATCCTTCCCTATCACATACTGATTGGATCCTATCAACTTGTTTCCTTCCTTTGCATTTGACATATCCTCAACATAGCGAGAAGACTCAATTACCATCGAATCTAAATATGGCTTCCGCATCCATACTGTGGCCCTGATCTTGTAGTTGAGTCCATATACAAATCACTCCACCTGTCGATCATCTGAGTCCAAGTATGGAACATACTTTACTATTTCCATGAATATAGCTTCATACTCTTCCACCATCATGCTTCCCTATACCAAAGCATTAAACGAAACTGTCTATTGTTCCGTGTAATAAGCCAAAAGATACTTCATGTTAAACCTTTCCTCGAATAACTTCCATGAAACAGTCAAAGGAGTAAGATGCAATTGTTTCTCGAGGTCTGACCACCAATTTAGGGCATCACCCTTTAGTTGAAATATGGACATTCTATCCTTGGAACTGGAGGCATACTCGTTCAGTGTGAAGCACCTATTCATACCCTCAAGTCATGCTTCAACATGCTTACCTAGTTGTCCTCCTGAAAACTCTGGAATTTTCAGGTTGTAGTCATGTCTAGTTGACAAGTCCAACTTTAGTTCCAACTTGAACCCAAAATGTATGAAAAAGAATGTAAAAAAAAAAGGGAAGGATCACTATGGGATCTTAAACACACCTTCCATGAAGTGGAAGAATACTAACATAGATTATGACAAAACTTACATGACATCATAACACCACAACATTAAAAACTCAACAACAAGTATATGACTTTATACTTTATTCTCATAAATGGGAAAGGAATACATATACCTAGACATTTCGTTAGAGACCATATGGTATATTTTACATGTTTTTATCAATACATGATCGTGCATCCCTTTAAGGAAGCATTCACAAATATAGCCACCTTACAACCTTATGTGCAGAAATACCCTCATTTGGGATCCATTAGCTCTAAAACACATATGTGCACCTAAGTTTTCAAAGAACAAAGAAATTCATTTAATCTAGATTTAACCAAACTTAAATGAGGAATAAAAAATTCAATTTGAGGCTGAAAGAATTAGTTTGTTATGCATATACAAACAAGTGTTCAGCATTCACAAATGTAGCCACCTTAAAAAATGATGTGGAGAAATACTCTCATTTGAGATCCACTATATGGGGATATCGGTTAGAGATAAGAATGTGGTATTAAATACCCTAAACAACCTTCTAGATTAACCTATTCCACCACCTTAAGTAAATCATCTCGAACAACATCAAATAATTCTATAAATGACCCAGTTCTCCATCCATCAACATCACCGAGCATCTTATCTAGCTATAATGTGTCAATCATAACCTAACATTTTCCCACTGAAGTAGATTGAAAGAGATCCTCATTCTTGACCTCCTCGACTAAACCTTCCATGTGAGCTATCATACTCATCATTCCCCCCAAATTATCTCTACAAGGCTCATTATAAAGGATAAATATCCCCTTTAGAGGGCCTTTTTGGTAATTTTAGTATTGATTCATTTCTCATGAGTCTTAAAATACTCATTTAGTCCCTAAGTCCCTTTATTTTTTCTCATAGAAATGGTGAAGGTGTCAAGACCCATTGATTATATCTAAAACGTCCTAATGCCAACCATATCTCATTATGAGGTCAATATTTACAAGCCCCAAAAGACTAATTTCAATACAACCATTATGTTGTTATCCCTAATTTCTATAAAGCATAGAGCATGTGGTTAGAGAGAGAGTGATAGAGATAGATGAGTTGTCATAACGAGGTTTTGTACATGCAACCTTTCGGTCTCTACATCTTGACCATGGTAAGGAAAGAAAATAAATGGCATAAAGTCATGTATACATATTTAAAGGATTTGATCCATGAATATGCCCTCAAAGCACCACATAAGCCCTTGAAAATTCATCTTTCATATTTGAGTGGGATGTGGATACTTATAGTATATCTTCCATTATAGATAAGGACCATTAGTATATAACCATGGAAAATCAATTTAGGAAAATATAAATGAACTAAATGAATATTTCAGGCCTCATCGAAAAGAAGAAGTATTGACCAAATTACACACGCCTTTCATAGAAGAACTTTTCCAGCCAAGTTGCATAGACACACCATTATGATAATTTTTCGCAAGGGATGGGTCTCAAGGATAAATCCATGGTAACATGGGAACCATTATGTATGACAACAACATTTTATCACATTATAACATTAAGTGGGTAAATTTAATATCATTTAAGATTGTGTCATGGAAATGTTGATAATTGCTTGAATGCAATTTGTTAGGGCTAAGTGAAGACAAATAGCCTTGGGGAGTCCAAGGGAAAGTTTGGAAGATGAAAACCAAACATCACCTCACCTTGCTAATATATTTATATATACATTCTTCATTAGAATTAAATGACATTTCATGCCTAATTAACTATGTATGTATTTTTTTTTGTTTATTCATTGTTTATATTCTTAGATGGGAAACCCAACTACGGTGTCAGAGCCTAATGAGGTTCTTCCATAAATATTGCATAGTATTCATTCTCAAAAAAATTTTATTTTCTTTGCATTGCTCAATCTACTTTGTTAGTGTTCCATATTGTCTACTAGAATTGCAGACCTGCATTTTGTCCCTAGTTATACTCTACCAGTTTGTTTTCGAGTGGTATATTCCTTTACTTGTTAGTATTCTACTAATTTTTCCCCAACATATCCCCTCTCCACACTATTGAACATCCTTCCAACTTTACAAGCTCTCATCCTCATTTCCTAACCATATCTCACCATAATGTCTTTCTCAATGCGTAGGCTCTCTCCTCATGTGATTCCCTCTACATTCCCTCCTCCGTCCTCTATAAATTCTGAAGCACTATAATTTCATATCTCTAACAGGAAGAAATTCATTATAAACTTGTACCTATTTAGAACAATGTTCTATGTGCTTCCTTTAAGCATTATGGAACATAATGATGCCACTTCATAAGCATATAATGAAATCAATGGCTCCACTTTAGAAATATCAGCACTGCCCTCCCACGACTACTACTATCGATTTTATTGGTACATGCCATCGTACCATCACTTTGGAAATTAAGGCTCTATTCAATATATGTATTACATCACACTTCACATCATGTACCCAGCTATCACATAGCCCCTGTACCTTGTGGGTTATCACTATGCAACCATGCATTCATTAAAATATTAAATCAATAATTGGTTCATATTATCAACATTATTTCCTTCCATCACATAATATCATAAAACCGATTGCATCATGGCTCGGTATCCATGTACAACATCATACACATCACATAATATCAAGAATTACAATCAATTATACATTTTTCTTATGAAATAGAGGAATATGATGATGACTACCACATAGTAATCGCATAAGCACAGTAATATCCTAACAATGATAACATCATAATCATAGCATCTACATAAGTATGTTAATCATCATCACATCATAATCAAAGCATCGATATAAGCATGATAACAACATAATATCATAATCATACCATAAGCATGATAACATCATAACATCAAAATTAGAGCATAAGCATGATAATATTGTAACATCATAATCAGTATATAATCACATATAACATGCCAAATAATATAGTTTACTTAGTATAGCTCAGTGCCCATATAATAAGTAAATTTAGTGTAATAAGTCTAAGTGATAAACATGCCTAAGTAAAAATATGGGGCGTTACATACACCCACCCTTTGGGAACCTTTGTCATGAAGTTATAGTTAAAATAGTGAGGGAAAATCTCGACTCATAGTGTTTGCATCGTTCGAGGTAGAAGATCATGGGCTATACTTGTCCCACTGGACCTTAACTTTGTCGACATAGTGATTACAGAGCTGTTGAACCCTATGATCTAGTACACGTAATGGTTCGACCATGAAGGTTCCCTCATCCAAGACCCGCAAGTCCTTCCAGTGAATTTTATGAGTCTCATCAACTATGTAATGTCCCAATACTGAAACATGAAACACATTATGAGCTATGTGCAAGGTGGGTGGTGGTGCAAGACGATAAGCTACCAGTCTGATTCATTTAAGAATATCGAATGGCCATATGAAGGAAGGTGACAACTTGGTCACCTTTCCAAAACGGATGGTACTTTTATTTGGTCGGATGCGGATAAATACATGATCCCCTACCTCATAACTTCTATCAATTCTTTGTGCATCGACATAACTCTTTTTTCTATCCTGTGATTCTTTCAGCTGCTTCCTGATCTATACCACTTGCCCTTCTATCCTCTGAAGCAACTCAGGTCCAACTAAAACATGCTCCTCTGACCTTTCCCAACTGAGTGGAGTCTTTCAAGGTATCACATACAATGATTGATATTGATGCCTACCAATGCAGCTGTGATGACCGCTGTTATATGAAAACTCCACTAGAGGAATAAATTTCTCCCACTATGTCTAATGATCCATAAAATACATCCTATGTATGTCCTCCATCACCCGATTCACCCTCTATGTCTGCCCATCTGTCTTGGAATGATAAGTTGGGCTTAAGTTCAGGTGGGTCGCTAATGCTGACTACATACTTATCCAAAATATAGAGGTAAACTTAGGGTCTCGGTCAGAAATTATCTTCTTCATAACTCCATGAAAGCATACAATTTAATTTATGAATACCCTTACTACATTTGTCACATCATAAGTGTCTTTGACTGGAATGAAGTGGGAAATTTTGGTTAGTTTGTCGACCGCCACTAGTATAGTTGTTAAACCAAAAATTCCCTCACTCAGCTCTACATGGCCCACACCACCCAAGGACACCCATGCACGACCCTTGTACCACCCCACTAGACCCCCACACCCTCAAAAAGGCTAAAAAATGAGTAAAAGGGCTTAAAAACCCCAAAACAGAGCCTAAATAACTATGCTAGGGGCTAAAGCCTCCAAAAAGGGGCTAAACCCCCTCAAAGGAGCATAAAACCCTAAAAGGCGCTAAAGTTAGGGAAAAAGGGGCTAAGGCCATGACCAAGGGCTTATAACCCTAAAAATGCTATAAAAAGATGGGTGGGGGTCACTCTCAAACAACTCTTCCCTTGCATATTGTTATGCTACCTGTGGATACCTTGAGACCCTTTGTCTATCAAGCCACCCGCATCCCCCTTTCATCCACTCATATTCCCCATTAAGCCATAGCTCCCTCATTGCTGAGTGAGATAGAGAGGTGCTTCTTCAAGCCAGGGCATGGTGGCTCATTGCACCAAAGAAGAGGTATACCATTGTTTGTTCATGCTTTTGTTTTAGTAGCTTAGTTGTTTTCTAACCCATATTTTCTTGCAGGTTTGTTTATTAATTTGTTTTGCAGGTTTATTGATGTCTTTAACAGTTGTTTGTAGGTTCTCTGAGCAAATCCCTAACCTTGTTTGCAGAGGGGCTTATGGCCATTTCTTGTCCATCTTTACTTCGTTTATGTTCTATTTACTTTTCCTGCATTTTACCACATAGGAACCTACCCTTCCATCCCATAGACAAAAGGGATCCATTCCTACCCTTGTAGCAGGGAGAAATCCCTGCTACAGAACTTGTGACAATACCAGGTCGATCCCACATGATCCTTGGTTCAGTTTTTTAAATTTCAAGTTTTATTTTAGTTTGTACCCTAGGTTTAAAATTTCTTGTCAGATCTAGTTTAAATCTTGTTTATTTTTAGTTTATTGTTTCTGTCGAGCCTCCACAGGAAAAATCCGAGTCCATTTGGCCACAATATAGGTTACTGTCTACCAGATCTGACTCAGGATCAAAAACCCCCCAATCCGGAGCAGGTCGCACTTATAGGGACTAAACATGGGACCACGTTTCTCATTTAGGAATCACAGGTGTGACTAGATCACCCTTTTTCCCTTGAAAGGTGCAACTTCCTTCAGGAAGGCAGGCCGCTTCTGTTTCTGAAATCTATGCGACCCCCCCGCCTATTTATAGAAAAAAATGGTGACCCCCTAGCCACATTTGACCCAAAACATGTGAACTGTCACCCAAAAGTTCATTTTCAATTTACTAAGGACCGTCATTGTGGCTTATCCATCTCTTTCCAGCACAGTAGTTCCATTTTTGTTTCTGTCTCAGTTACTGCAATTTCATCTACAAACAAAAGTGTAAATTAAAAAAATTTTAATTGGTTAATTAACATAGGCTAACTAAAACTAACATAAAATTAACAGTCTTTCTTCCCCTTCCTCCTCTACCCAGTCATCACCCTTCAGGGTATTCTGGGATAAGACGAAGGGCACACCTCATATAGTAATATTCCCTTCACCCAATATTGTTCAAAACCATTAAAAATGGATGACTTTGAAGGTAGAGGGGGTAGAGAAGGAGGGTTTTTCATGGTGCTAAGCGTCCTCCCTGTTGACCAACCTTGCATTTGGTAGGTGACCTATGGATCTACGGATGGGCTTAGTCCCATTATGTTGAGATCCTAGTACCTTCTCCTGGTTGAATAAGAATATAGGTGTAAGGTGGTCACCTAGTTAGGCTATCACAACGCAGGGTTAAAAATGGTATTTGTCTACAAAATTTATGTTCATTTACTGCTTTCAACCACAATATGATGAATTCATAGACCATTTGCAACCACCAAATAACAGAAACACAGAAAGACATACACCCCATACCACATAAATCAACCCCACTCAGTTCATGACGCTGAGAGAGCCACTAAAATTGATTAATTTCCACTAAGTTAAAAAATCTGCAGTCTTTGAGGACATAAGTCCTTGACTACCTTAACCATGGGAAGTACTTGGGATCTAACTAGAAACTCATTGAGAGGAGTACCACGAGAACCCCAAAGTAGCTGGCTTCTGAGAAGAATTGCCAAGCGAAACAAGCAACGACCCCCACCGATTGAGTAGAACGCTAATGAGGAAAAAGCCAAGTGTTGTCTTCTGGCAGTCTTGGTGGCCGAGTGACCACCTACAGGTAACAAGAAGCCATTGAAATTAGGGTCCAAAATATAATTCCCACCAGTTTGATACACAAATCTAGCAGAATTGATCCCTCATGCTCTTCCTCACGCCTAAGAGGTGAACCACCACAATTCGGGTCAATGAACCGACACCATCAAGACCACTCTCGATGAACTCTCACACCATCAGAAGGCCACACAGCCTCTAATTCAGATTCAAATCAATATCAGTCTGAACCAAACCTACACACAGCACCATCAATCCCCATGGCTGGTGCAAACTTGGATCCATTTTTCGGCATAGCAATCACTAGTTGACCCATGTCCACACTACAAATTATCACTAACAACCCTACAGGTGGCCCTAGCATGGTCATGCAAACTATCATTAGTCATATTCCACCACCCATAGTAACCACTCAAGCTATCCCACCTGCAACACTTGCGGGCAGTGGACCCTCCACACACACTACCCCTCCTATCACGTAGGGGGGCAGTGCCCCTTTCACATACACTACCCCTCCTGTCACATATGGGGTAAATGGCCCTTCCACCTACATTGCCCCTACTATCATACATGGGGGTAGTGGCCCTTCCATCCACACTGTCCCTCACACCACACTTGGGGGCACTGGCCCATCTACAATGGCACCACCAGCACCCCCAGGTATGCAAGTACATTATCCACCTGCAAACCCCACCACCATACCTCCCCCATCTCACATCGACCTGGGGCCAAATATGCCTTTCATGGCTCATCATAACTTGCATGATTTGGCTTGATTGATAAACTACCCCATCCACCAACAAACCTTTTGTCCTCCCATGCCAACCAAAACTTCCCTTAGACATTCCAAAGTTTCAAGGGAAGGCAGGGGAGTGTCCCCAAAACCAAACCCTACCAACCAAACCTTTTGTCCTCCCATGCCAACCAAACTTCCCTCAGACATTCCAAAGTTTGAAGGGAAGGCAGGGGAGTGTCCTTAAAATTTGGTGGTGCCATCTACAATGGCACCACCAACACCCCCGGGTATGCAAGTACATTATGCACCTGCAAACCCCACCACCATACCTCCCCCATCTCACATTGCCCCATCTCACATCGACCTGGGGCCAAATCTGCCTTTCATGGCTCATCATAACTTGCCTGAATTGGCTTGATTGACAAATGACCCCATCCACCAACAAACCTTTTGTCCTCCCATGCCAACCAAACTTCCCTCAGACATTCCAAAGTTTGAGGGGAAGTTAGGGGAGTGTCCCCAAAACCACATCATGACATTTTATCTATGGTGATCGTCAAACAACATTGTAGATGATTCAATTAGGCTAAGACTGTTCCAGTGCACCCTCACAAGTGCGACAACCAAATGGTACATTGAGCTATCGCAAGCCAAGTACCCATATTTCAACTCCCTAGCTTTCATGTTCATGCAGTATTTCCAACTCCCCATTAGATATGATGAAGGGGTGGATATCCTGTTATCCTACCGCCAGAGCACTATGACACATATAACCGACCACATCCATGACTGTCGACAACATCATAGTTTGTGTAAAATCTAACTTGATGACAAGATATTCTTGGATTGGTTTCTCAAAACCTTGCTCCCACCCATAACAAAGGACCTTGCATCCGAACATCCCCAATCTGAAGAGGAGGCCATACTGAAATTCCAATAGTTTGACCTAATCTATGTGCAGTGAGGATACCTTTACACTGTCATTCTAGATGCTCCCTATCCAGGCACCTCCTTCCAGGATGCATTGGGGGCATCTCATGCTACAGATGGAATCATAGGCTCCATCTCCCAACAGCCACAGCACCGTCTGACACTACCTACAGTTCCACCACAACTAAGAAACACTGCTAGCGTTGCTTACCAAAACCAAACTCTGGACTATGCAAGAATAATGTCCCAGTCTAGAGAAACAACTTCCCATGCACAACCTGCACCACCACAATAGGCTCAGGCCTTGGCATGGCCAACAAAACAGTATGCAGGGCAAATGCCCACATTTGTGGCACTGCCATCTACCAAAATTTATTATGTACCACCTATACGAGCATTTCAAGCCCCCACCCCCGCTTCACCCGCTTCATGGTGACAAGTATTTGCAGAACAAAACCGTCCCAACCAGCCTACCCCCAGCAATCAACAAGGGAAAGCTACAAATAATTGGCCTCGAAACTAAGCCAATAAACAACCGTAGGGAGGCGGTCAACAACCAAACCCTCCCAACAATGCCGCAGCAAAGCAACCCACCAAAAATCCCCCACAACCAAATGCACCAAGATGCAACGCCCCGTTGTGCACAAACCAACCATGCACACTGTATGAGGTCTATCGACACTACACATTTGAGTGTCCCCTCATGGGTTGCGCTAAGCAGGCCATTCGAAATGAGGTTCAATAGGCCGCCAATGCTACAAATCAAGCCCAACCCAAGCCAACACCACAAGGACCTCCTCCTATGGTGCTTCAGAACCCATTACCAATCCAAGGATTAGTTGCAACCGCACCCCCTCTGCAGCCCAATCCCAATGCTCTGGGGGCAACTCCCATGGCCAAAACATGTGTCCACCACTTGCTAGCCATGACAATTGAAGAGGTCAACCTACAAACCAGATGGATTCAGTACAAACCCACCGAATCCACTGACACATCAGTGGCTTCTACATCCAAATCGATCAATGCACCTCTTCAGTTACGCCCTTTCCCCCACCCCCCCATATTCCAAGTGGCCAATAATGCCACGGCTAGAGCTGTGGTCAGCTATAGCATAGTCGATGATTTGGCTCAAACACCAACATCCATGTCCACTCTAGAGGTACTCAAAACATGCCCAATGCAGCAGAAAGTACTACTAGCCACCCTTGGGGCCGTAGACCCTTCCAACTCCAAGTTGAACACATTCGACATGGAGAATGAAGAACCACACATGCCATCCACTATCGCCTTCCAAATCCTGGTGTCTATCCAAAATTTGGTTGTACTCTAGTGCATAGTAGATTAGGGGGCATCTACATGCGTTATGTCTACCCTAGTCTAGCAGAATCTTAGATCCCCAATTCTGCAACCATCATCCACAACTCTGTAGGCTTATGATGGCCATCCCACTAAATCCCAAGGAATCCTCCCCCATGTCCCCATCACATTAGCTAGGAAGACAGTTCTAATTGACATACAAGTTGTCAACACTCAACTAGACTATAAACTTCTCCTCGAAAGAAGTGATATGTATGCCATGAGAGATGTCGCATCACCTGTCTTCCGTCTCATGATGTTCCCCCATGAAGGAAATATCGTGACAGTTGATAAAATCCCTTATCATGATCTGCAAGGGTTAACAACACCAATCAATGTTATCCCTACCATCACCACCATTGAGCCACAAGGGACAACCACAAACGCCAATGTCATCCTTGCAATCAACACCATGGTTGACAACACACCAGGATCCCCATTGTTGAATGTTGGCCCTGGGTTGTTTTCCCATACCATTATGATGAATCATTTCCCCTTAGTGTCACCGCCACCGACAAAAAAAGAGACTGTGAAATTGTGCATGGTCTCATCCAGCACTGCTGCACCCAAACAACAAGTGCAGCTGTAGCCCCAAATACAACTGCAACACCGTCCACAGCTGCAACACCATTAGTAGCCACAACATCATCTGCAGCCACAACATTATGCACAATTGCAACCACAACCTAATCCCCACATACAACCATTAGGGAGTTATCTGGGCTCCTCTCCATTCCATACAATTCCCTTCCTCTTTCACCTACCTGGTGTCATGAGCAAGCCAGTAATGGCCACCCTAAACCTACCCAACTTTACATTGAATATTCATGTGTGGTATCTTGATCCACCGTCTCAACCATCAATGCCTTAGGTAGTCTTAACACCCATGCAGCCCATTGCGGTCGAGTCCCATCCTCCACTCGGTCCACAAAAACCAACCACCGCACCCGCACCCGCACTGCCCCACCTGAAAAGGGCCAGGGGAAAGAATGCAAAAGCTACTGTAGATCCTCGGCAGGTCCCGCCTTGCACCATCTACGAGCAATAGGTAAATCCAACTCAGAATTTCCCCAAGATCCCAATGATTCGCACGCATTTGGATGCCATGGATACAAACGAAAACCTTCCCATGGTTGAGCTTCCAAGCACACCAATAGTAAGAAACAAGTCACTGAGAAAAAACCATGCTTGCACCCTCTACAGACTGTATGGACACTATTCTCACCACTGTCATGAATTTCCCAAATTTTGAATGTCTTTAGCCGACCTCCATCAACATTCCCTTGAATCGGAGATCACCGTGATCGAAGAAGTTCACCCCCACCTCCTTCTTCAGACACCATGTCCATTTACATGATGTCGAGTTCTACTGACCCTCTTGTCTCCAACACCACCAACGGTCCATCATACCTATTTTTTCCATTGTTTCTGTGATCGTAGATCCATCTGCAATTGTAACCTCAGTCGCAACCTTAGCCTTAGTTACCAGGGAAACAATGGGGTTCATTCCTTATCAGCATGATCCTTTTCCTTGCTCTTTTCCCTTTCCTTTTCCTACCATCCGGGATTGTGAGTAAGTCTATGTTGGCAACTTGCAATCTATAGGATTTCACACTAGGAGATCCTATGTGGTACCTTGAACCACCTACCCTACCTGTAAGGCCCCAGGATGTGTTGACTCATGTCCATTCAAGACTCATCCTGTCTCCAGGCCTGCCCTTATTCCTCCAACAGAGATTGGGGGAAAGGCCACAAAACCCACAACTGATACCATTTACATGATCTCTAGCATCATTCTCACATTCCTCTCATCGCTCGTGGAAGATCCACCTAATCTACCCCAGCACCACTTACACGATGGCGGGGAGATATGTAAGACCACCTCCGGTTTTACCCCATTCCCTTTAAACCATAGTGTGGAATCGGTTCTTCCCATAAAATACTAGATTCTATCATCTCGCCTTGCCAATGACCTTTGTCTCGACAAGGGGGCATACCTTTTTGCTGACTCAAATGGCCGACTCTTGAAGAAGCCACGCAATGGGCTCCACCTTAAGAGAGCCTATGCCTAATACCACCACTATGAGTCCCTTATAGCATAGTTTTCTCGCTTTCTTGTTTTTCAATGTTTTTACCACAAGTCAGGGGAAACACCATTAGCTTCTAGTCTAAAGTAACCTAGAACTGGTTCGAGACACCTCTCACACCTCCAGGCTCAAATTTACATCTTCTTATGAGACCATCGTCTCATGTTTAACAAACAAATTTTGGGACCTCTTCCCAGAAGCTACCTCGATTTACGATCCATAGCATGGTGATGCAAGTGTCTGTGGACTTGTACTTGTATCACTCTTCCCTACCACTACTCATGCAGGAATTCAGGCCACCACCCATTAAGGAACATCATTTTTATCTTTTTTGTAACATATAGTTGTCTACTACATCCATCGCACCTTACGCAGATCTTTGGACCATTGTCTAGAAATGATTTATTTCTCTTGCATGTATTTGGTGTATAACTACCCCCGAACTTGCAATCACATCACATGTAGTCAATTCCACCCATAGAAACTCACACACAGGTCTCCTGACCTCTATCCAAGAGCCACCTCGGTTTGTGTGCCTCTACCACACCGATTCGCATGCCTCTGCCGCGATCTATCCTGCGCATCTATTGGTATGTTTGAGAGCCATCTTCTCCATCCATACTGTTAGGATGACCTTTGGACCATTTTCCACCATCCTCACATGGGGCACCGCCTATTCCACTACAATCGATTGACCATACTAGAGTTTCATTTAAGCTCTTTTCTGGCTCCTTAAAACAATGGAAAGATAGTGAAGCACAACTGCTTCTTTTCTCGCTCTCTAAAGTATAGGAAAGGGTGTCTACATTGTCTCGTTTACCTCCCTTGGTGGACCATGTAGACCATCAAATGAAAAGGACCACCTTGGCGTATTCAATCCAAGATGATTCCCCTCTGCACACTTTTATGCTTTCTCGGGAAAAGGGGCCACACTTTATGAAAAATATCACCATGGGTTGTTGGTAAGCTCTTTTCCAGCCTTCTCATCAAGAAAATATTGCCGAGCAAATTTGGTTTCAGTCATCCTCATAAAAGTATCTGAATGGTCATCCAGTTAGTATAGGTTGAACCTTTTTTAGCCTGATTGGACTACCAACATTAAAGAAGTCTCTCATCCCCCAAAGGATGGGTGAGCTCTCCTATATATACTTTTATCCCTTTTCAGGAACAAGAGACTACCAATGAAAAAGAGCCCCCACTGGAGTCTTCTTCATGCTTTCAGACTCTCTAAAATCGAAAGCACCATCAAGCATTTACCTTCTCAGGATCACCAAAAATCCATGAGATCGTACCACAACGGTGTCTCTAGACACCACTTCATAGAAAACAGTTTGGTAGCATCCCCACTTTGGGTCGCCTTTGTTCAGAGTACTCTGCAATGTGTCTTCCTTGGATCCCATCAATATCAAAAGTATCGACCTCCCCTAAGTATTTCCCATCTGCAATGACATTCCCAGTATTACAGCTATTATCCCATTCCCATGAGTTAGTTTCCTTTGTTTCCTGGTCCTTCATATCGTCATACTCTGAACAAAGGAATTTTGAATCTATTATACTCTCCCTACACTTGTTCAACTATTTCCCTTCCCTCCCCCCCCCATTCAGTGGGTCAGCCCGTATATTGTCTCACATCTTTCGGTTATCTCCCTCATGCTTCTGGTCAAGGAAACACCATTGCCTTTACTAGGGGTAGGTCTCCTTCTGTCGACGCCAACACACATATTCCAGAGGATATACCCAGAGGTCCCTGTATCCTAGTTCCATTAACATCATTGATGAGTTCCTTGGACCACTTAAGAAGAGTCCTTAGTGCCTCTCAGGATGGTTGTTTCTCATGTGCTCGACTCCAACTACATCATTGCACCATTGCGATTCATACACGGTTTGGTCTATGCAGTATTTGGTTGAAGACCCCAGATGTCACCTAAATCTAGTACATTGATGAGTCTACTCGAGGGACCTATTGCAGCTGCAACAGTTTCCCAAAATTCAAAAAAATTTCGGGACCCTCCTTTCGCTTATACCGGTTTGATTTTCTTCTTTCATTTGATATAATGACTCTTCAGAAAGACTATTTCCAATGCCTGAAATAATCCACTTTTGTTTTTGCATTTGATTGCATTTTCAAGTGTTTGAATCGAAATATTTTTTTCTTGCAACCCCGTCGTTGCGGAGAAATAATCAGCTTTACCTTCGTTATTCTTCTCTGATGTATTTGTCTCAATCGGCTGATTTTTTGTTTCGTGTCAGAAAGAATTGTTACTTCGTTCTCCACAGTTGCGGACGGCAGATTGTGAATTCCCCCGATACTTTGAATTTTCAGCCCTGCTTTGTTGTTTCATCGATCCTTGGGTTTTGGGTTTCCGCCATTGCGGCCGGAGAAAGAACTAGCCTTCCGATATTTTAGTTGTTTTCTCTTCTGATTCAGACCTTACATGTTGTGGAATGGTTCATCCTTTATGAATCCGCTGTTGTGGCTCCCTTTCCTGCTACCACTCTGATGTTTAATCTCGTAAGCTCCAACGATTAGTCTTGCGAAGTTCCGTTGTGGATGTCTCCGCAGATACCTTAGTGTTTTGGCCACCCGACGTTGCGGAAGGAATGTCCTTTTAACATCCGATCCGTTTGTCTCTGCCATCTGATTTTTATTTTTCCACACCGCTTATGGTTGACTATATATATGTACGGGGTCGGGTTTATTATTCTATTGCTTTTTGACTGTCGTGATCTGTCGCTCTCGTGTGCTGTCGTTCTCTCAAGCTCGCAAGGACCCCCGTTGTCTGTGTACCCGCGTTTCCAGGTGGCTCAATCGTGGAAGCTTGACTACCTTCTTCCCACCATTCACGCATCATTTCCAGGTAGACTCCTCATTGCATTATCCCGTTCTGTTCGAGCTTTCTGTTGATGTTCCCACAGTTAGGTTTTACCGCTGTTTTTCTTGGCCCCATTGGTTACATGTGTATGTTTGATTATTTTGTAACGTAGATGTCCGTGGGAGGGCGTTTTGACCCACAAGGTAGTTTTTTCCCCACGACCTTTTGTTATGCGACCCTGCGCTTAGTGAATGGGGGGTTTGGTGTAGACGGCCATTATGCTGTCTACACCAATATACCCTGTGTGATGATGTTTTTGTAGGGGAAGGTTTTTCATGGCCTTCCTGTGGTTCTTGGGATGGTTTCCCCCCCCCGCCTTTTGTTTTCGTGTTACCCACATCCTCAAGCCACAACCGTATTTCGCCACATTGTTCCATGCGACTTGGTTCACGGTTGGTTTCGAACCCAAGCCGGTGGAGGGGGATATAACACTGCATATAGTTTTATTGACCATAGATTGCACGGGTAGTGTTTTGTTAAAGCACATCACTAAAAAAGCTTGAATAATTTCCACTATCATTCCCGTGCAGTGTGATGATCATGGTGTCCACGAAGAGCCCAAGGTTTCTTCACGTTGATGTAGATTTTGTTTCCCTGCTCGAGATATGTTGATAGAACTGTTTTATTAGACATCGGTGTTAGCTTGCACATATTTGCTTCATTTAACTAATTTTGTCATGTTAAGCATAGATGAAGTGTAACAATGCACATTGTGTCTCAATTTTTGCAACTTAGCCGAAAAAAGCCTAATGATGATAATTGCGTGTATAATAGGAAGATTTCAAACTCAAAATGTAGAAGCAACAAAAGAAGAAGGCCCCTATGGTTGAAGAGGATCCTAAATTGGAAGTGATTACCAAAACTGAATACATCTATGAGGACACCAAGGGCATATCTGGTGTAGAGCCTGAGTACCAGTGGGGAGAGATATACAGGTTGATCACGCGTCGAGAGGTGCCTAATATGGGCTTGGAGGAAGAAGGCATATATGCCAATATAGAGAGATATTCACTGATGAAGATTGCCACTAGACCAGATATTTTCCCATGCTTTGAAGTGATTGGTTGGATTTTGCCCTGGGAAGATGTAGCCATTATGATCCTTGCGAATGTAGACAAACAAGGCTATGCAGCCTATAGCCCAGGAGATGTAGCCCTGGCCTACCACCTGCTAGAAGCACAAATATTCTTGTCTGATGATTGGTTAAAAAACATCAGAATGGACCTTGTTGAGACCCTTAAAAGAATTCCGTTTCCTGGAAAACATTTCAAAACCAGGCCTACCGGAGAATATGACACAACAATATTAAGGGCCACATACAGATTCATCGCCTTAATGCTCAACATAATTTTTGGGAAGGCTCATGGAAAGACCTTCAAATTGGAGTGGATGCCAATTACTTTTTATGTTGCTGCCCAAGGGACCATTTTCAACTAGGCCAACATAGTATCAAATAGTCTTTCAGCCTGCATGGCCTCAGCTTTGGGAGGAGTGTCCCAAAAAAGGTCAGAATTTTATATGAGCTCCATACTCGTCGATTGTATATTGTGCAATCAACCTTTCCCTGGACTAAGGTGCATCTGGGATAGTGAGAGAATTCCTGTTTATTCTACATACAAGCCACTGTGGGCGCATAAGTACCACAGTCATTACCGGGAAGTCTATGAACATTTCATCATGCCATTGTATACGCTCATTTTCATGAAGGAGTGTGATTGCATGTCAGAGGAGGCATTGTAAGTAATTGAAGAATATGCAGACTATTATCTGACTGAGGATGGCCTCTACTTCAGAATGTTTGGAGGTTCCAGAGCACCCTCCCTACTACCCAAATACGCCACTGACTACATCATTCATAAAGAGGTGTCTAGGAAAGTCTTCCTAGATTACATAGGAAGCTTTTTGTTTGAACATAAGAAGGCTGCCTATCCCCCTTTGCCCTTCAAGTCAGGAAGTTATAAGTTCACCAGAGTGAAAAAAGTAGATGAATTTGTAGAAGAGTTGGAAAGGTTTCATTTTGTTGAGATTCCCTTCCATAGAAATGACTCCCACGACAAAGTAGCTAATCACTGCAAAGAGAACAACGTCCATTTCGAATACACCCACCATTGGGATAGAGAAGAATCTGTCTTCTGCAGTGCATTGAACATAACAACCATGAGGAGAAGGTTCAAGAAGAAGATCACCACCAAAGGTGGAAAGCGGAAAGATGAAAAAGCTAAAGCCTATGAGGAAGCAAGGAAACGAAATGAGGAATCCCAGAGGTTGGCACAAGAAGCTGCAGGGTGGTTTCAGGGAGAAGAAGAAGAGAAAAGAAATGTTGTGCAAGAGGCAGCTAGAAAAGCAGAGGAAGATGCGAGAAATGAAGAAGAAGAAAGGAAAAGGAAGCTTGATGAAGAGCTTCATAAACAAGAAGCAGAGAGGCTAAAGTTGATGCAGACAGAGACGGAACAATCAGCCTCTAACACAACTGGAGGTCAAAACTAGGACATGGAGAACCCCACGGTTCAGGACCCAGAAGTACCAACTGCTAGCACACCTAGACAGTCTTTGGTCCCTACACTGAAACTGGTCCTCTTTGAACAGAAGAAAAGGGAAGAAATACCTGATTTTAACACTATTTTCTATGACAAGGAGACAAAGAGGATATTGAAGAGAATGGAAAGGAAGGTTGAAATAGGAGGTTTGTCTGGGAAAATGATAATGGATACGCCCGTGGTATTTGGAACAGACCGAGATCCAAGATTCACCATTAAAGCCGAAGCACTGATTCACGCTTCGGAAGATAATGTGGACAAAATCATGACAGACCTGGATCAATCCAAGAAGTCCTCTGCTCAACTGAAAGACACATTGAGAAAGGAGAGAGAGGAAAGTAATAAGATGAAGAGGAAATATGAGGACATGAAAAAAGAGATGAGGTCTTCAAAGGATGAACTGCGGCTCCTCCAAGTAGAGAGACAAGCCAGTGAAACTGTATAAGAGTGTCTGGAGAGAGTGCAACAAGAGTATCGAGAGCTAAGGCTGGAGAAGGAATAGCTACTAGGAAGGATAGAAGACTTAGAGCCGCAAAAAACCACCTGGGAGGAAAACAAGAAGCAAGCTTAAGAACAAGAGAGGAAAATTCAAGAGCAAATCTCTTCTCTAACAACCGCTTTAGAGGAAAGAAAAGAGCAGCAGGTCAATCTCCAACCCTTCAAGGAGCATGTGCTGGCAAAAAGGCCAAGATGCTTCAGCTGCAAACCGCCATAGAAGAAGAGAGATGCAAAGTTTTGCAAATAGACGACCGATTAGAGGAAATTCTGGAGACTTCCTCTTATTTTGTTGATAGATCTCAGGACATTCTGGAAGTCCTGACAGCAAGAATGGCAAGGTTATAAACTAATGAAGAAACTCCTGCTGAGCTGCCTTCGAAAGATCGACAGGCCCTTCAGCAAGATTATGACTTATTAGAGTTTGCAATAAACACAGCTGAGGAATTCAAAAAGGATATGAGAAAAACTAAAGGAGCATGCACAAAATTATTCAAAAGGCTCCTAATTACCTATAATCGGTGCCAAGTAGAAGCTGAGCAAAGGATTGATGTTTTTCCAGACCACAACTCATTTGTGGAGATTTTGCAGAAGAGGTATTAAGAGGAGGAAGCAAAATTACAGCACATTAAAGCCCTTGATGACCATATCTTAAGGAATGAAGTAGATCATTCCGCCATCAGTGTGTAGCTATTGGAGGATCAACTTCGTTTAAGTGCAGCCAGAATTGAGGCCATCAAGAACTAGGTTGCAAAGTTCGAGATTAATATTCATTTTTTGGAACCTTACACATTTGAAGGCATTGCCTCTGAGGCTTTGGCGTGGAAGAAATTCCTAAATACTCAAGCAAGGCCTTCCTCGTGAATAATCATTCACTTTTGTAATATGTAACGATCTTGTAAACATTTGGGGAAAGTTTTGGAAGGCGAAAATTTGGGAAGCCCAAGGGTTATTTGTGGGTAGCCCAACAGTCTCGTCTTTTTGTATAAATATAGAAGACTTAGAGGAAGAAGGGGATTTTTCCCCCTTAGACATATAAAGAGAGATTGTAAGAAGAACTACTATTTTTTTTGCAATAAAGAATTATTGTTTGCATGTCGGAGAAAGTTTGGTGGGACGTTCAAATGCTATGCTATGGATTGGTGAAAGATGAACTATTTCGTTTTTCAGCTTTTGTCCATTAACTGTGAGATCATTCTAACTCTTAGGACCTATGTTCTTGTCTGAATGATTTCTAGTTTATTCTGTGAAATTACCACCATGAGTAATGACTGTTGTTAATAAACAATTGGCTATCTCATTGTCTAAATATCTTTAATCGTTCATGTGTTGTGAGTAGGAATATCAGCTATCTGTAATTTCTCTTTATAATGCATGAAAAATATACATTACTCATAAGTAAGTTGCAATTTGGCTCCTCGGGGATAGGTAGACAGTTAGTTTACTTCATTGTTGCATATGTGATTGAGATGCTTGTGAGTTATAGGATGAGAGGTATGAACCTGCGCATCACATTGTGACTACTCCCTGCATCCTTATCACCCTGCATTGTTATTTAGGAATGTGCATTTCATACTTTAATTCAAAATACAAAAACATACACGATGGACCGGTTCGCAACTGGTAAACCCTTTTTTTACTTGACCTACAGTAGCTGGACCGCAAACTGGACGAATTTCCTACACCAAACAGTCATGAGCTAGTTGGGAACATTGACTGGGGAGAATCCCTTGCTGTTGTTTCCTGCAAATTTCTAGGCCTCAATAGGACCTAAATAGGTTAAGTCCCTTGTAATTTTCGGGTTGCATTGGAAACAGTGTTCAGAAGCCCCAGTAGTGCTTCTATATAGATTTATGATTGATATAGCATACATGTACCATAAAGACTGTGACTCTCAATCAACGAGTCCATACAGTTATCTACCGTTCTAGATCCAGCAGGCCGTTAGTCATGAAGATATAGTATTCCATGGGAATTCCATGGGTCCAATATAGCATTTATCCATATCAGTATTTTATTCAACCTCACATTGAGGTAGCCACTATGTATCATCAGTTGTATATAGTCAGCTCTTGTATGTTAGAGCATATATCAAATTATTCTTTTCACATTGTCACGAGCATGGGGATGCCCGCCTCGTCCATATACATGTCACACATTATTTATATCTCACCCATTGATGGGAACCATGTTAATTCAAAAACCAAAACCCACCATGCCCAAGCCCATGAAGCAACACCCCTCTGCAGCAAATCCTATGATGTCCGTCAGCCATATGATGAGATTTTTCCCTCACACATCAAGGGGTAATCTGTTAACCCAAAAAATCCCTCACCTAGCTCTACATGGCCTGCACCACCCAATGACACCCATGCACGACCCTCGTACCACCCCATTAGACCCCCACACCCTAAAAAAGGCTTAAAATTGAGTAAAAGGGCTTAAAACCCCCAAAAAGGAGCCTAAATAACTCTCCTAGGGGCTAAAGCCTCCAAAAAGGGGCTAAAACCCCTCAAAGGAGCCTAAAACCCTAAAAGGAGGTAAAGTTAAGGCAAAAGGGGCTAAAAGCCCGAAAAAGGGGCTGTTAGCACTAAATTTATTTTTGTCGGAATTGGTCTTATTCCCTTCAAAATTTTAAGTTTTCATGGGTGATTGAGTTGGTTTCCAAAGTTTTCTCATCAAGCTATTTCTAAGTTGGAAAAGAAGATAAGTTAAAGGAATTTTAGGTAAAAAGAGAAATAAATTTTTCACAAGTGGGGCAAAAAGTTTTATTAACTTTTGAATGAAATTTATGAAATGGGTTTTATAAACTTATTATTTTATTTATATTCAAACTTATATAGTTTTGGATATTTTTTCCAATGTCAAAAAGTGGCCTCTTATTAATCCAATGGCTAATGTAAAAAGTGAAAACTCATCAACGAGTATTAGTGTTTTCGTAGAGTAAAGTTGTGAAGTGGTTAAATTGGAAAGGTTGTAGCGGAATTTAAACCACTTTCCACATGGTAACTTTTGGTGAATTTCGCGGAGAAAAATCATTTAAGAAAAACAAATCGGTGAAGGCTCCGGAATAGACCATTATGTAATGGTAAAGGTGACTTGGTTTTGAAAAATTATTTCATTTGTGTGCTGCGCGCTAAAGGAAGGAGACAGTCTGCCATATTTACATAGCATATTTTTTTTCTTCTGAAAATGACTGTTTTAGTCATTTTATTCAACGACTTTTTTCCAGAAAAAAAAAGAAGAATTTTCAAAAAAGGAAAGAGGTTTTTTATCTTAACATTGTGATATACAATAAACTCTCTCAATTTTTACCCAGGGGCTACAAATTGGGAGAAGAAAAGTCATCTTCAGAGGGAAAATGTTTAGCTATCAAAATGACTGTTCTAGTCATCAAATTAAAATAATTTTTTACATCAAATAAAGATGAATTTTGTGAAAATGGGAGAGGCATTTCTTCAAAACATATCTATACACAATAACCTATTTCTGTTTTCACACAGGTGCTATGTTCTAGTAGCAACAAAGTTAGTTGTACAGGCCATTTTTCATGTTTTCCAAAGACTATTTCAGCCATCAAATTCAAAGAATTGTTTTGGACAAATGGAATTTAATTTTACACAAATGAGAGAGGTTTTTATTCCTAACAGGACTTTAATCAAAAACATCCTTCATTTTTTACACAGTAATCATAGGTTGGGAGAATTTAAAATATCTTCACAAGTCATTTTTCTAGAAATCTACAATTTTATTATTTGAGTCATCATTGTCAAAGGAATAATTCGACGCTATTGAGATGATTTTGGAGAAATGAAGAAATGGGTTTTGTTGGGAGCATGTCCTGTTATAAAAACCTCTCCCATATTTCACACAGCTATCACCATTAGAGATATGCGTGAGAAAAGATATTGTAACTGTTTTTATTTTTAGAGTTCAGTTAGGTTTTGAATTCAAAGTTAGGTAGAGGTTATTATTATATAAATTAAAATGTAATTGATAGTTTTAAAGAGAGGATTTTTAAGATTGGAGAGGCTCTACATTGTAATGGCTTCACGTTTTCAGTAAATGAATGAAATTTGCAGAGGAGGAATGTAAAATATTTTTCATGTCAGAGATTCTTGTCCCATCTTTTTCTTCAGTAAGTAATTTCTTTATGTGATTGTTTATTTTGTTTCCCACTCCATTTTGTATTTTATTTCATGCTTGAGCATTAGCTTTTATGGGATGGAATTCATCCTGCATGCTCTAGTTCCATTGTTTAAGCATTTTCAAAATATTTTCCTCTAAAGTCTTACAGAATTCACCCTAGAGGTGCTCTGTTTAATGGAATGTCTCCCTTTGTCTACTAATCAACCTGCTAATACCTCAAGACTGGGGAAATGGTGCCTACCTTGCCTCTGTTCATAAAATTTCAAAACCCTACCTCCTACAATCTATTTCAGATCTCATTATTGACTCCATTTCCCAATGGTCTCCTCCATGACTGTCTTACCAAGTATTTTAAAACAAACTTGTCCTATTTGTCCCATAAAAAATCTGACCTTCTGATTGTCTCTAATTGAATATCTTGAGTATAAAAACTTTGTAAATAGTGAGAGATCCCTTTCTGATTGTATTAGGTCAGAAATACATTCTAAAGTTGTTTTTGCTGTTACCTTGGGATCTACCTTTCCCAACCTGGGTACATTCTGAGTGTTAACAAATTGGCGCCGTTTCCCAGGAACGGAGTTTCAAATATTCCCTGGGTATAAATGACATACTTTCAGATTTGATTGTTGATGGTGAAGAACAATCAAATATCAACAAGGTTGTGCATCTTTCACCTGGTGACTCCATCTTCAAAGAATCCAGTTTTTAGAATTCCTATGGCGACTCCACTATCAAAATATTGTGAAGTTTGAAGAGTTGATTTAGTATATTCATTTGTCGAGATGAGTTCTTTGTCTGCAAGGTATGCTCCTATGAATCATGCTCACATTCCTGATTTTCCAAATCGAATACCTAAAGTGGATTGGCAAACAGGTCTTCCAAAGTTTAAAGATCAAAAGAATGATGATGTTGCCCTTCATTTGGTTAGATTTCATATGCTTATACATAAACTTGGAGTTAAATTGCATGAGGATTCTTTAATGAATATGTTCATGGCTACTTTAGAAGGATATGCAAGGTCATGGTATGAAGGGCTACCATCAAAAAGTTTATTTTCCCTTACTGATTTTGATACAGTATTTCATGAACATTACAAAAACCAATACCCCTCCTTGTTGTTGGTTCAATATTGTTGTACGCATGTTAAAGGTTTCATTGACGATTTGGAAAACATGTATAGTGATGATGATTTAATGAATGAAGATATTTTAGAAATTTTATATGAGAACCCATTTCAGAAAAAAGAAATACAAATTAGTTGTCTTCACATTCAAGAAAAATCTCAGCAGTTAATAATTTCTTCCTCTACTGAAAGAGACATCAGCCAAAACTCTGATTCAACCAGCTACATTTCTTTTCCTAAAGTAGATGACAATTTGTAGCAGTCTTGTCATTCTTTGTGTGACCAAGAAGGAAGTTGGGATGTTCAATCAAACCCTTCTTCATATTGTTCAACTTCTGAATTTTTGTTCCAAGATGAAGCTGCTTATTCCCAATCAGAAAATTCCTTTTTGCAGCTGCAATTTCCTCTAAGTTCCAATGCTTCTATGGGTGATTACATAAAGAATTTTGATTCTGCAAATTTTCAGTCTTACAATCCATCCACATATTTATTTTCTGAAAATAAAATCAAAGAGAAATCAGCCCTTGGATTAGAATTGGAAAAAAGATATGAGCACGAAGATGATCAGCATAGTGATGTGAAAGAAGAGGGTTATACTCTTGATGTTTTTTCTGATGATTGCGGTCAGCTTGTTAAAAATTATGTTAGTGACGGTTTTAAAGAAAATTTTAGTCTATTTATATATAATGAAAAGGAAGAGAAATCATGCCATCCATCTCTGTATGTGTGTAAAGTACCCCATAAACCCCTTAACAAAAAAAAACATATACAACAAAATAATTCATGAGGAGCATGGGATAAATATTCAAAATTTAACATTCACAACTCAATCATAATAATCTTGTAACATACCCCTTGTACCTCCATGCCATTATGTGTGCGAGGAGGGGGTAATATTTTTGTTACGCTGTCACTACCAAAGAGTCAATGATGTTAGGGTCAAAGTTACATGGCCTTGCGATGAAACATATCAAAACGGATTTGGAGATATATAAAAAAAAAACCTACACCAGTTGAAAAGAAAACATTAAAAGGGTGGGTGGTCATTACGGGAAGGCTGACTGTCTCAGGACTAGCATACTTCCCAACATATTAAAATCAACATTTTCATTCCTGCCCGCTGTTGATATTATTTTCATAATAAACTAGCTAAGGGCCCCTAAAAATAACTTTAAGCTTTTATATATACATATTAATCATTGTATAATCAAATTTCCCTTTTGTATTTAAAACATTTAAGGAAATCACCCAACCATTTCATCATCACCAAAAGAGATCATCCAAGAACATTCAGCCATTTATATCAGCACATTCAGCCATTCACAACAACACATTCAGCCATTTGCGTTATCATAATTAAGAGATTGAATCCAAGCACATTCAGGCATTTACATCAGCACATTCAGCCATTCACATCAGCACATTCATCCATACATCTATCATAGATACATAAACATATGTGGGAAAGGTAAAAGAAAACATTTAGACCCTTGAAAAGAAAACTGAACAAAGATGTACGTGGTTCACCTTAACCTTGGGGTTACGTCCACCAAAAGGGTGTCACATCTGGTGACATTAGATTCATTTAAAAGTTACAATCCGCAATATCATAATTGCCGTAAACTCTCTTCCTCTGCGAGCATTTACAAATACCTTCATTAGAAGTTACAAACCCACAACTTCCAGGCTGCTACAAATTCTTTCTATCATTCTTGTAGACTCTCCTTTGTACTTAAACCATACTTTTATTGTCATTAACATACTATGAACCACCCTATACATTAAATACATATATGTACAATGAATATAACTATTTCACAGGTATGTTCTAAATCAGAGTATACTTACGTTTAACAGTTTCATTAGCCGTTCATAGTATACTTCTCTCTATCCATGGAAACCCTGTAAATGTAAAAGTATATTCAACCCATTTTATGTTTAAAGCATTTTGCTTCAGTTTAAACCCTTCTTTTTAAAGGCGTGAATACAACCTACCAGCATAGATAGAGGGATATAAAATCACATAACACTGAAAATAAAGACCTCGCTAACCCATACAACTTGCCATAATGACGCCCTTTCTTTCCAAAGAATTCAAATCTGGAATAGAGTTACTTTTTCTAGGTAATAGATGCGTATTAGTTGTACTGACGCCACCCCATCCTCATACCTCGACACAGGGGTTAAAGTTTTCTTATGTGATAAGTATAACAATGAAGAAATTAATATCCAACGAGTCATAAGGAAACCATGTTGATACGATCCACGCGACTGCATAAAAAATAAAATAAAAATCTCTTCAACCAAGCTCAGAAAGCCCATACGCCGCCAGCAGTATAGGGCATAAGACCCAGCAATATATATATATATATATCTTTATATTACGCCCGGGTAGGATTGATAGACACGGCTTCTATAAAAAAACTAGCAGAGGGTGAGTATAATATATACATGTATATATATATATATAAATGAAAACACCAAAACCTCAAAGAATAATGAAGTTTGAAATCTCCCCAATGGAGTTTCTCACTCTCGGATTTGTAACCATAATCACTGCAATCGTCTTGCAGCTAGGGAGATAACCACTGCAATCTACTTTGCAAAGTGACATGGAGTCGAGAATCGGAGGGCCTGGTTTTGCAGAGTAACACGAGGTTCGGTTTTGGCTGCCATGTGGGTAAAATAACAATAAAAGGATCTTTTCTCCTGTTCCCTATTGATAGGTTACAAGAACGATGACCAATAAAAACACAATACGGGGTCCTAACACAGGAAGGTAAAACAAGATGCATACCTAGAAAAGGGATAATTCACACCGCCAGTACACCGTGGACAGTCAATCGCAGGGATAATGGGCATACAACGCAGGCATATACTGCACAATCACATCAAATCAATAGATGGATTCCCTCCTAAACTCCTCACAACAACTAGCACTTGGATGCCCCACGCCTCTTTACTTACAAAGCAGTAACAAAGGAGAACAATAGATGATAAATTTTTCTTATGAATAAATAAATATTTCCAGACTAAAGCAAGGCATAGGCATGTTATAGAATGCTTACCAATCCGGATATCATTTTTGCAGTTAGGACGTACCCCAGATCGAGGCCCGCGAGTCCCTATCTTAATCTGCTCACCTGGAGTATATGGCATTCTTGTTCCAACAATCAATCGGTTTTCTCAGGAAACAACCAGAAGCTCCCCTCTTCCCCCCCCCCCCCCCTTAGGAAAGCACAGAAGTTCCCCTTATAAAGGCGGTGATTGTTCTCCTAACAGCTTGATAGACATTGGTAAATTAATTATGTTTCCTCTTTCTCAGCTACTAAGAGCCAAGTGGCACAACTATCCTCAAAATGTCTTCAGTATTTAAGACTTACGGGAATCATTTTCTCCTAATGGGAATAATTCCCACGATTTCCTCCAGGGAAATCGCACCCTTAATATTTTGCTCATTTTTGTATAAAATAAAATCCCCCAACTACCTGCTTATCATTAAATATGGTAATGTTATATCCATTATAAATATATATATATGGCTGCATACATATTTATAATTCTAGTCTCTAAGATATAACCCACATAGCTATATCTTTGTAAGATTTTGCATGGTAATTTTTACCCGTATTTTCATCATATATTTTATTTATAGCATTCAATTGAAATACCTTACCTTTTATGAAGGCTTAGTTTGTCATTTTCCTTCTTACGGAGGACTTATATCTATCATAGATAGATCTTCACTTTATTAATACTTGTCCCATTTTCTTAATTTTCCTTTGTTCTTATGATATCATTTATATCATAATGTCTTTTTGTCAAACCCTTGTTTTTGATCCCTTAACCCTAGTTCTTGCTACACCTGTGCTCGTCGGCCTTTAGTGTTATTAGACTTTCACCTAACTTTCATGTTTTTTTCTCTGGGTGGGGCCTTGGCACTTGAGCTCCTCACCCAGAAGCCTCATACAATAATATTTAAAATCCCAAAACTCAGAGGGGTAAATAGGAGGGACATTACATCCTTTCCCCCTAAAATTAACACCTTCCTCGGTGTTCTTTTCCTTTCATTTTGGGTTGTTCTTGTTTTCTTGTATTTCCTGTCATGATCTTGCATTTAAGATCAGACATATGCATGCATACTAGCATCGAATGCAAATCTCAGAAATCCAACATTATACAATTTTTATAACATATCAGTTCTATTGCCAATAACATATAGGTACCGGTTTACCTGTACTGCACATACCTTTTCCTGGCATTGTTCCTTTCTTTGGATGCCCTTCATCCCAGTACACCAAGTGCCAATTCAAGCCACCTAACACAAGGACGATACCCTGTACCCCTCTTAGGCATATCTCCTTTTGTGCTCTTCAGGGTGCTTCACCAATCTAAGGCACTCCGTTCTCGCACACCTCCACAGCGCCTAGAGGTTATTCTGTTCACAGAGTCCCCCAACTCATGTGACCATCCTCTAATGTGTGCTAAACGAGTCTTAACCACATGTCTTACATCTAGGCGTCCCTAGAATGCATAATGGTCCCTCGCTGGCACGGGGGAAAACAAGGTAGATTTTAACCACTACCTCCATCACCACTCCCTCTTTTGGTGATAACTTTATACAAATGAGATTTAACTCATCATAGTCCTGGAGCTTTAGCCTTTTCTCATGGCCATAATTTTCCATGCCTGGAAGTACTCTATGGGTGTTAGTTTATCATTTTATAAATTCAAAGAACATCAAACTTTTTGGCATCAGTCATGCCTTACTTCATTTTTCCATTCATCCGATAAGAGCCTTTTATCACCAGAATTGACATGAAGGCATTTACAAGAAGCCACAAAATCTTTTCATTTTCTTATACTAACACCACTTGCAAGAAAACACATAAAACTTGAGAATTTTGACAATGCAATTACTCATTAACTTCAGCTTATTACAACAGAAAAATTCACTCATAGCTGCAATTTTATATATACTACATTTGAACCTTTAAGTGCTTTGTTAATGCCATAAGACCAACATCCAAAATCTGTTAGCAATTCTTAAACAACGTAAATTGCCTGCAATTAGTCTCGCCACAATAAGTTCATAAAATCCCAATCGATAAGACCAATTAAACAACTATCTTAGTTAAATTTCCCCTTCTACAATGTCCATAGTTAAAATAATTTCAACCACCGAGATGGGCATCTTGCTGATAATAATCAAACAAAACCTGAGATAATCGTGGACATCACCAGCTGTAAGAAAACTCTACAGTAGAGCTGTCCCCATGAAGTTGTTGTCTGGAAATGCTATTGGACATTTCCTACGGTGCCATCATAATGGTTGGCGTGCTCAGCTATTCAAACCTCCTTCAAGTACGAGCAATTCGGGAAGCCATACTGAACCACTCAAATCAACAAATCAATTTGCACAAAAGAGGCTATATTATTTAATTAATACTCTTGCAATGTTTAATCATATAGCATTGATCCTTGAATGAATAGATATTGGGTATACAAGTACTACTGTAATCCTTAAACCAAACATACAACCTCTTCCATTAATTACTACCATTATCTTGCATCATACTATCAACAGCATCCAGCGTCAATATAACGTACAAGTTCCAATAACTTATATTTCACGCACTTAAATCATTCACAAATAAAGATAAGCTCCCAATACTCCATGAGAGGTGTAACATGAGCAAATTAGAATGGCATCAAAATCAATAATTCAGGTGGTTAAAATAAACATATTTGTCCAACAAAGGAAGTCTAATATTTGAAATCAGAATCGAACTCCTTTAGTCCTAATCTTTACTGTACGACTCATTGAATATTGTTTTCAAAATAATCCTGTAGAACAATTATGCAAGTCTGCCGCGTGCAACTTGGATCAAAAATCGTACCAGCTGTAAATTGTGGAGGATCCAACCCATAAAAGACTGGCATGAAGAAGAACCCATCGAACTGCCTGAACAAATGCCCTCGATTGCTGAACAGGCCGATAAAACTCCTTGAACAATTAAAGTGAGCTTCTATTAAATGCAAATATTTAGAAATAAATCAATAAAGATCCAACTGGGCCTAACTTTGGCTGTAAACCAAATATATTGATCGAGCTTTTAACTGTATACAGAAATGTGACTGCATCCGGGAATTCATAAACCTAATGAAGAATTACCCAGAGAACTCCAACACCGTGCTCTT
>LPNX010126138.1:323582-344989 GCA_001517045.1 Pseudotsuga menziesii | reverse complement strand
ATATATATATATATATATATATATATATATATATATATACATTCATAAAAAATATGTATATCATAACCAACCAGCAACGATCCAAGCCGTACAGCCACCCAATCTTCATACTGGATTCATATCTATGAAATAAAGATAGAGAATTTCAAATTTACATATACCAAAGTATATAATTATTTACCCAATAAATACATTCTCTTCATATCTATAAAATAAAGGCAGAGATTTATGATTTCCATATACAAACGTATATAATTACCTACCCAATCCATATGATCTCAGTCGTATTGTCCTCCTTTGTTCTAGTAGATTCAGATCTATAATAAAAGGATGAGAATTAAAAATTTACATAAACAAATATATGTAATTACCCATACGATCTAAATCTAAGTTAGGTTAATGCTTCCTTTCCAAAGGTTCTTCCCTTTTATTTAACAGCAGAACTAAGAAAAATAGGTTATCCTTGTTTTTCCAAAAGCTCTTCCCTTGGCGTAAACAACTGGACTAGGCAAGAAGATTTTCATTCTTCCAAAGGTTCCTTCCCTCAGTGTAAACCCCGATCTAGGAATTACGGATAATTTTGGTGAACTTTCAGGTCATAAAAAGAAATGTTGCGCTGAACATTGCAACTCAGGTCGAACCCTACAAGGTAAAAGCACAGCAGCTGCAAGACAGGTATCGGCTTTTGTTATGTAAGATGCAAGGTGATTCTCAATCCCATCATATATTGGTTATTCAATCCAAATACATCGCGAAGGTAACAAGGTAGATAAATTATCCCTGTACATGGATCAGCTTCTTCAATGTAGGATGCATAGCATTTTCCAACCAAAAGTCGTGGGGGTTTTCATAAGTCGGGAGGGTAGCGATTTCCGATTCGAAATGGATATAAACTTATTAATTTAAAGATACCCACTAATTTCCAATATACATAGAGAATACAAGAATGAAGTAGGTGATTCAAACCATTGTAGACACTGATCTGAAAAAGTGGAATATTCAATTGCAGATTACGAGTCCAAAGAAAATGCATACCAAAAAGGAAGGCGCATACCATTCTGTTCAGAACGCAGATATCCAAAAATGGCAAAATACTCCTCCACATTTGGGATAGGCCAAAATATATATATAATGCCAGCCAAATAATACTTAAGCAATGTCACTACAGGAAAGCTTCCCACCCCATACTTGACATGCAAATCAGTGTTTTTTGAAAAATCGTCCCAACCTGGATCCGATTCTCCCTCTGTGAACTGTTCTTAAAAGACGAAAACAGGAGAGAGTACTAATTTGCCGCAATTTCTTCCAAATGTAATCCTGCAAAAACGATCATGTTAGCCCATTCTTAAGGTTCCAGTGCGGTAGCCCGCTCTGATACCATATGTAAAGTACCTCATAAACCCCTTAACAAAAAAAAACATATGCAACAAAATAATTCATGAGGAGCATGGGATAAATATTCAAAATTTAACATTCACAAATCAATCATAATAATCTTGTAACATACCCCTTGTACCTCCATGCCATTATGTGTGCGAGGAGGGGGTAATGTTTTTGTTATGCTGTCACTACCAAAGAGTCAATGATGTTAGGGTCAAAGTTACATGGCCTTGCGATGAAACATATCAAAACGGATTTGGCGATATATATAAAAAAAACCTACACCAGTTGAAAAGAAAACATTAAAAGGGTGGGTGGTCATTACGGGAAGGCTGACTGTCTCGGGACCAGCATACTTCCCAACATATTAAAATCAACCTTTTCATTCCTTCCCACTGTTGATATTATTTTCATAATATACTAGGTAAGGGCCCCTAAAAAGAACTTTCAGCTTTTATATATACATATTAATCATTGTATAATCAAATTTTCCTTTTGTATTTAAAACATTTAAGGAAATCACCCAACCATTTCATCATCACCAAAAGAGATCATCCAAGAACATTCAGCCATTTATATCAGCACATTCAGCCATTCACAACAACACATTCAGCCATTTGCGTTATCATAATTAAGAGATTGAATCCAAGCACATTCAGCCATTTACATCAGCACATTCAGCCATTCACATCAGCACATTCAGCCATACATCTATCATAGATACATAAACATATGTGGGAAAGGTAAAAGAAAACATTTAGACCCATGAAAAGAAAACAGAACAAAGATGTATGTGGTTCACCCCAACCTTGGGGTTACGTCCAACAAAAGGGTGTCACATCTGGTGACATTAGATTCATTTAAAACTTACAATCCACAATATCATAATTTTCGTAAACTCTCTTCCTCTGAGAGCATTTACAAATACCTTCATTAGAAGTTACAATCAGCAACCACATAATTTCCATAACTCTCTTCCTCTGAGAGCTTTTACAAATACCTTCATTAGAAGTTACAAATCCGCAACTTTCAGGCTGCTACAAATTCTTTCTATCATTCTCGTAGACTCTCCTTTGTACTTAAACCATACTTTTATTGTCATTAACATACTATGAACCACGCTATACATTAAATCCATATATGTACAATGAATATAACTATTTCACAGGTATGTTCTAAATCAGAGTATCTTTACGTTTAACAGTTTCATTAGCAGTTCATAGTATACTTCTCTCTATCCATGGAAACCCTGTAAGTGTAAAAGTATATTCAACCCATTTTATGTTTAAAGCATTTTGGTTCAGTTTAAACCCTTCTTTTTAAAGGAAGAAATAAAACCTACTAGCATAGACAGAGGGATATAAAATCACATAACCCTGAAAATAAATACCTCGCTAACCCATACAGCTTGCCATAATGATGCCCTTTCTTTCCAAAAGAATTCAAATCTGGAATAGAGTTACTTTTTCTAGGTAAAAGATGCGTCTTAGTTGTACTAATGCCACCCCATCCTCATACCTCGCACACAGGGGTTAAAGTTTTCATATGTGATAAGTATAACAACGAAGAACTTAATATCTAACGAGTCATAAAGAAACCGTGTTGATACGATCCATGTGACTGCATAAAAAATAAAATAAAAATCTCTTCAACCAAGCTCAGAAAGCCCATACACCACCAGCAGTATAGGGCATAAGACCCAGCAATATATATATATCTTTATATTATGCCTGGGTAGGATTGATAGACACGGCTTCTATAAAAAAAATAGTAGAGGGTGAGGATAATATATACATGTATATATATATAAATGAAAACACCAAAACCTCAAAGAATATTGAAGTTTGAAACCTGCTCAATGGATTTTCTCACTCTCGGCTTTGTAACCATAATCACTGCAATCGTCTTGCAGCTAGGGAGATAACCACTGCGATCTACTTTGCAAAGTGACATGGAGTCGAGAATCGGAGGGCCTGTTTTTGCATAGTAACACGGGGTTCGGTTTTGGCTACCATGTGGGTAAAATAACAATAAAAGGATCTTTTCGCCTATTCCCTATTGACAGGTTACAAGAACGACGCCTAATAAAAACACAATACGGGGTCCTAACACAGGAAGGTAAAACAAGACACATACCTAGAAAAGGGATAATTCACACCGCCAGCACACCGTGGATAGTCAATCGCAGGGATAATGGGCATACAATGCAGGCATATACTACACAATCACATCAAATCAATAGATGGATTCTGTCCTAAACTCCTCACAACAACTAGCACTTGGATGCCCCACGCCTCTTTACTTACAAAGAAGTAACAAAGGCGAACAATAGATGATAAATTTTTCTTATGAATAAATAAATATTTCCAGACTAAAGCAAGGCATAGGCATGTTATAGAATGCTTACCAATTGAGATATCATTTTTGCAGTTAGGACGTACCCCAGATTGACGCCCGCGAGTCCCTATCTTAATCTGCTCACCTGGAGTATATGGCATTCTTGTTCCAACAATCAATTGGTTTTCTGAGGAAACAACCAGAAGCTCCCCTCTTCCCCCCCCATCCCCCTTTAGGAAAGCACAGAAGTTCCCCTTATAAAGGCAGTGATTGTTCTCCTAACATCTTGATAGACGTTGGTAAATTAATTACGTTTCCTCTTTCTCACCTACTAAGAGCCAAGTGGCACAACTATCCTCAAAATGTCTTCAGTATTTAAGACTTACGGGAATAATTTTCTCGTTATGGGAATAATTCCCACGATTTCCTCCAGGGAAATCGCACCCTTAATATTTTACTCATTTTTGTATAAAATAAAATCCCCCAACTACCCGCTTATCATTAAATATGGTAATGTTATATCCATTATAAATATATATATATGGCTGCCTACATATTTATAATTCTAGTCTCTAAGATATAACCCACATAGCTATATCTTTGTAAGATTTTGCATGGTAATTTTTACTCGTATTTTTATCATATATTTTTTTTTATAGCATTCAATTCAAATACCTTACCTTTTATGAAGGCTTAGTTTGTCATTTTCC
This sequence comes from Pseudotsuga menziesii, assembly GCA_001517045.1. Lineage (NCBI taxonomy): Eukaryota > Viridiplantae > Streptophyta > Pinopsida > Pinales > Pinaceae > Pseudotsuga > Pseudotsuga menziesii. The sequence continues at coordinate 340,562 of LPNX010126138.1, read as the reverse complement.
TTCTTACGGAGGACTTATATCTATCATAGATAGATCTTCACTTTATTAATACTTTTCCCATTTTCTTAATTTTCCTTTGTCCTTATGATATCATTTATATCATAATGTCTTTTTGTCAAACCCTTTTTTTTTATCCCTTAACCCTAGTTCTTTCCGCACCTATGCTCGTCGGCCTTTAGTGTTATTAGACTTTCACCTAACTTTCATGTTTTTTTCTCTGGGTGGGGCCTTGGCACTTGAGCTCCTCACCCAGAAGCCTCATACAATAATATTTAAAATCCCAAAACTCATAGGGGTAAATAGGAGGGACATTACAATGTGAAAGAACCAACGGTGTACAATAAACCAAAGGATCACAAAGAAGGAGATGAGAAATCTCAATGGGATGTTTCTTTAAATCTTTTGAATTCAGAAACATTTTGTCATGAAGACATCTTTCTGCTTAATATTGTTGAAGAGCAAAATGATATTCTTCTTGAAGTGCTTGAGAAGAATTGAGTTGTAAATGTAGAAATATTAAATGAAGTTGCTGATATATCATTGAAAAACAATAAATGAGAATTCATTTCAAAACTCTTTTAAAGATCGGTTTCAGAGTATGCAAGAAGAGTTACTTTTTGGACAGCCTTGTCATGACAAACAAGTGATTGAGTAATTTGAAATTTGTCATGTTTTTTATGATCCAATGGGAGAGTACATGGATAAATTTTTCAGATGGAGTAGTTGGTTATATGTTTGCAGCAAAGGACAATTTTTTCATCATAACCTATTGCTATTTTTTTCTTATGTTCTAATTTCAATCAAGCGTGAGGAAGAAATGGAATTATTGGATAAATTTATCGATTGGCTTCATTGGAAGTCATATTTTGCTTGATTGGTCATTTGTGCTTAGTTAAGTAGGATAGGTAGGCATGAATAAGCTCGATATGGCGAGCATTTCTTTCAGCGGTTTTTAGTTTGGTTTCAGTTTCAAGTGCAATTCAGTTACAGGTTACATGTTGACAGAGTGGGATTTGTTTGCAAAATGGTTTTAGTTGATGGTTCAGTTCAAAAAAGGTTGAGGATATTAGAGAAAAATTAAGAGAAACCCAATGGATTTGGCACCTAGTCTATGGGGTTCTTTGCTACCTCGTAGGGAGGATAACATCTCTAGTTGGAGCGAGTTGTTAGCACTAAATTTATTTTTGTTGGAATTGGTCTTATTGCCTTCAAAATTTCAAGTTTTCATGGGTGATTGAGTTGGTTTCCAAAGTTTTATCATTAAGCTATTTCCAAGTTGGCAAAGAAGAGAAGTTAAAGGAATTTTAGGTAAAAAGAGAAATAAATTTTTCACAAGTGGGGAAAAAAGTTTTATTAACTTTTGAATGAAATTTATAAAATGGGTTTTATAAACGTATTATTTTATTTATATTCAAACTTATATATTTTTGGATATGTTTTCCAAAGTCAAAAATCGGCCTCTTATTAATCCAATGGATAATGTAAAAAGTGAAAACTCATCAATGAGTATTAGTGTTTCCGGAGAGCAAAGGTGTGAAGTGGTTAAATTGGAAAGGTGGTAGCTGGATTTAAACCACTTTCCACATGGTAACTTTTGGTAAATTCCGTGGAGAAAAATGGTTTAAGAAAAACAGCTCAGTGAGGCTTCGAAATAAACCATTATGTAAAGGTAAAGGTGACTTGGTTTTGAAAAATTATTTCATTTGTGTGCTGCGCGCTAAAGGAAGGAGACAGTCTCGCATATTTACATAGCATATTTTTTCTGAAAATGACTGTTTTAGTCATTTTATTCAATGACTTGTTTCCAAAAAACAAAGAAGAATTATCAAAAAATGAAAGAGGTTTTTCATCATAACGTCATGATATACAATAACCTCTCACAGTTTTTACCCAGGTGCTACATATTGGGAGCAGAAAAGTCATCTTCAGAGGGAAAATGTTCAGATGTCAAAATGACTGTTCTAGTCATCCAATTAAAATAATTGTTTACTTCAAATGAAGATGAATTTTGTGAAACTGGTAGATTTCTCATGTTTTCCAAAGGACTATTTCAGCCATCAAATTCAAAGAATTGTTTTTGACAAGTGGAATTTAATTTTACAAAAATGAGAGCGGTTTGTATTCCCAATAGACCTTTAATCAAAAACCTCCTTCATTTTTTACACAGTAATCATAGGTTGGGAGAATTTAAAATATCTTCACAAGTCATTTTTACAGAAATCTAAAATTTTATTATTTGATTCATTAGCTTCAAAGCAATAATTCGAGGATATTGAGATGATTTTGGAGAAATGAAGACATGGGTTTTGTTGGGAACATGTCCAGTTATAAAAACCTCTCCCGGACTTCACACATCTATGACCATTAGAGATATGCATGAGAAACGTTATTGTAACTGTTTCTATTTTTAGAGTTCAGTTAGGTTTTGAATTCAAATTTAGGTAGAGGTTATTCTTATATAAATTAAAATGTAATTGATAGTTTTAAAGAGAGGATTTTCAAGAGAGGAGAGGATCTACATTGTAATGGCTTCATGTTTTCAGTAAATGAATGAAATTTGCAGAGGAGGAATGTAAAATCTTTTTCATGTCAGAGATTCGTGTGCCATATTTTTATTCAGTAAGTAATTTATTTATGTGATTGTTTATCATGATTCCCACTCCATTTTGTATTTGCTTTCATGCTTGAGCATTAGGTTTTACGGGATGGAATTCATCCTGCATGCTCTAGGTCCATTGTTCAAGCATTTTCAAAATATTTTCTTCTAAAGTCTTGTAGAATTCACCCTAGAGGTGCTCTATTTGATGGAATGTCTCCCTTCGTCTACTAATCAACATGCTAATACCTCAATACTAAGGAAATGGTGCCTACCTTTCCTCTGTTCATAAAATTTCAAAACCCTACCTCCTGCATTCTATTTTAGATCTTATTATTGACTCCATTGCCCAATGGTGTCCTCCATGACTGTCTTACCAAGTATTTTTAAAAAAAACTCGTCCTATTTGTCCCATCAAAAATATGACCTTCTGATTGTCTCTAATTGAATATATTGAGTATAAAAACTTTATAAATAGTGAGAGATCCCTCTCTGATTGTATTAGGTCAGAAATATATTCTAAAGTGGTTTTTGTTGTTACCTTGGGATCTACCTTTCACAACCTGGGTACATTCTGAGTGTTAACAGGGGCTAAAGCCCTCACTAAGGGCTTAGAAACCTAAAAATGATATAAACATACTGGTGGGGGTCACTCTCAAACAACTCTTCCCTTGCATACTGTTATGCTTCCCATCGATGCCTTGAGACCCTTTGTCTCTCAAGCCACCCACATCCCCCTTTCATCCACTCATCTTCCCCATTGAGCCATAGCTCCCCCATTGTTGAGTGAGATAGAGAGGAGCTTCTTCCAGCCAGGGCATGGTGTCCCATTGCACCAAAGAAGGGGTATACCATTGTTTGTTCATGCTTTTGTTTTAGTAGCTTAGTTGTTTTCTAACCCATATTTGCTTATAGGTTTATTGTTGTCTTTAATAGTTGTTTGCAAGTTCTTAGAGAAAATCCCTAAGCTTGTTTGCAGAGGGGATCATGGCCATTTCTTGTCCATATTTTCTTCCTTTCTGTCCTGTTTACTTTTCCTGCATTTTACCACACAGGAACCTACCCTTCCATCCAATAGACGGAAGGGATCCATTATTGCCCCTGTAGCAAGGAGAAATCCATGCTATAATAGAATTATGTCTCGAGGATGTGAGTGGAAATACCAAAATGAAGTCCATGGAAATGACTTCCCATTTAGTCATAGGAATATCTTAAGGATGTAAGAGACCAGCTGGGTGTCGATGATATTCCTTGACTTGCTAACACTCTAGGAATTTCGAAACGAAATCGACTACCTCACTCTTCATACCAGGCTAGAAGAAGATCTTCTTCATGTCTGCATACATCTTCTTCACTCCAGGCTACACATAATAATGTGCTCTATGGGCCTCACTAAGGATTTCTTCCTTGAGATGACCTTCTTTACGGATATACATCCTCCCTTGATACCACAACAACCCATGTTCCTCAATATGGTACCCACCATAGTTCAACACAAACTTCTTCCAATTTTTAATATCCAAGGTTACCTTTATATACCAACCATCTCCCAAGAGTTTTCCAAGAACTTTCTCCTTCAAATCCACTTTCAAGGGGATTAAGGAGAAAATCCTCAGTTTTGAGCTTAGAGTGTCTTCCGCCACATTCTACTTTCCTTTGATATACAAGATACCAAATTCATACTCACTCATGAACTCACTCCATCGTCATTTCCTGGTATTCAGATCCCTTTGTGTAAAAATATACTGTAAGCTCCGATGATCTGTTTTAAGTGTGAAACTTCTGCCAACCAGGTAGTGTCTCCATAATTTTAGTGCCAACATTACAACTGCTAGATCTAGATCATGTGTGGCATATTGATCTTCATGAGGGTTCAACTTACGAGATGCATAATATATCACCCCACCTTCTTGCATTAGAACTGCTCCTAACCCTTTCTTCAAGGCATCACTGCATACCATGAAGTCTTTATCCATGTCTACTACTAGTAAGATTGGTGCACTAGTCAGTAATCTCTTTAATTCAGCAAAAGTGATATCACATTCATTGGTTCACTCATATAAGATTTTGTTTCATTGTAAGGTGTTGATGGGTTTCAGAATCTTGGAGAACCCTTCCAGGAATCTTTGGTAATACCTTGTTAACTCCATGAAGCTACGCACCTTGTGCGCATTCTTGGGAATTGTCCAATCCTCAATGGCCTTCACCTTTTCTAGGTCCACTGAGATCGCTTCTCCTGAGATGATATGACCTAAGTAGTGAATCTCCTTTTGGAAGAAGGAACACTTTGATAATTTACCACACAGTTTATGTTCCCTTAAGAAAGGTAATGCTAACCGTAACTACTCCTCATGCTCCTTCTCATTCTTAGAATATATAAGAATGACATTTAAGAAGACCTGAAAAAAGTGGTCCAAGTACTTCTGGAAGACACTACTTATGAAGCTCATGAATACTGCTGGAGCATTGGTCAAACCAAATGGTACCACTCTGATCTCATAATGTCCAAATTGAGTTTGAAAAGCAGTCTTAGGAATGCCATTTTCTTTAATCCTAAGCTAGGGATACACTGATCGCAAATCAATATTATAGAAGAGTGATGCACCTTTCATCTCATAAAAGAGGTCATCAATTCTTGGTATAGGATACATGTTCTTCACTATGGATTTCTTCAAATCCTTGTAATATTTGCAAAGTCATAGAGATCTGTCCTTCTTATTTACAAATATCATTAATGCTCCCCATGGTGAGATACTAGGTCTAATTAGTCCCAAGTCTAGCAACTCTTTTACCTGGATCTATAACTCTTGAAGCTCAAGGGTGTTCATTCTATAAGGGGTCTTTGATATTGGCTCCGCTCCAAGTTTCAGTTCAATCATGAAATCAAGCTCTCATTCTGGAGGTAGTCCTAGAATTTCTTTTGGAAAGACATCCTTGAAATCACATAACACTGGGTAAGAATTCAAGGAATGTCCTTTACTATCACTCACCATCTCAACTACAAACAACTGATATCCCTATCTTAAACACCTCTTATATTTCATTGTCGAGATGAAACAAAGGGATATTTTTCTCTTTTGGACCTAGATTTGAATTTCTTGACCCTCATCATCAAGGCACAAGAATTTCTTTGCATAGAAATCCATGAAAGCTCTATGGCCTTCTAACCAATCCATGCCCACAATGAGGTCATAGATCCCAAAATTGGTGACATAAGCATCCAACTTAGTGGTGCATACTCCTAATTTCACTTGACATCCCGTTACCTTAAGACGTACTGCTTGTTTAACCCCTGAAGCCATCTCAACCTATTCAAAATCATCATTGTCATAGGCTACCACCCCACAGTTATTTAATGCATATGCTGAAATAAAATTATTTGTTGCACCAGGATAAAATAAAATTTTAAGTTTGACATTGTTTACTTTACTAGTGGGTTCAACTATGATGGATTGATGTTCTTTCTGGTGGTTGTGAATAGCTGCATGAATCTGATGAGTGTTACTAGAATTACCAATGGATGTTTTTCCTTCCTTCTGCCCCTTAGGATAATCCCGCTGAAAATGAGGAACTCCACATCCCCAACAAGAGACATTAGGTGGTTCTTGCATGCTGTTGGGAGGAGTCCTCTTGGCATGATTTCCTTCCCCTAGATCCTCTAAAACCTCCCCATCCTCTATATGAATTTCCATGTTTTCATCTTCGGTTCCCATGGTTTGCAAACGAAGCCTATGATACTGAGTTACCTGAAGTGTTAGCTCTTGGGGTGAACATGTTACCATAAGGAGGAGGTCTATATTGTCCTCCTCTGAAGTACGATCGTGGAGCCTTCCCTGTAACATACTAATTGGATCCTATCAACTTTCTTCCTCCCTTTACATCTGACATATCCTCAGCACAACGATCATACTCAATTGCCATCGAAACTGAATATGGCTTCCGCATATGTACTGCGGCCTTGATCTTGTAGTTGATTCCATACACAAATCACTCCACCTATCAATCATCCAAGTCCAAGTATGGAACATATGTTACTATTTCCATGAATATAGATTCATACCCTTCCACTGTCATGTTTCCCTATACCAAAGCATGAAAGGAACCTACCTGCTGTTCCCCGTAATAAGGCAGAAGATACTTCATGTTGAACCTCTCCTTGAATAACTCCCATGAAAAAGTCAAAGGAGTAAGATGCAATTGTTTCTCCAAGTCTGACCATGAATTTAGGGAATCACCCTTTAGTTGAAATATGGCCATTCTAGCCTTGGAACTGGAGGTAGACTCATTTAGTGTGAAGCAACTCTTCATACCCTCAAGCCATGCTTCGGCATGCTTACTCGGTCATCCTCCTGAAAAATCAGGAATTTTTATCTTTTTTGTCTCTTTGGAAATATCTGAAAGAGGTTCTTTCCTCGGGTCGTGTGCCCTCTCAAAGTTTTTTCACCTCACCTGTGTGGTTTCGACCTCCACGAGCTTCTCCAACTTCTTCTTCAAAGTGACCATAATGGTTTCCAAGGACCTTAGTATGACCTTCATCTCGACAGTGGGGGCTTCTTTAGGTGGCACCGGTGGTGATGTTGGTCAGCCTTGACCTCATCCTCGTCCTTGACTAGTGCATGTTCTTACCATGATTGATCATGTTTCATGGAAACAACATCATATTATTAGCTTCTAAAGGGCATGTTGGTTGAGTTCTGAACTATGCGTTTTACAAAAGGAACTATAGTTCAAGATGTTTTGATCAGCCCATGTTGAGGCCACCTGATGCTATTTAATGTTTGTGTAGTAGATCATTTAAGTGGTATTATCTTGGCGCTAAATTCAGTATTCTCTTTAAACTCTAACCCTACAAAATTTTACTATAATATGTCACAAACTAAAATAAGTTTTTAATCAATTTTTTCTTTATATATATATATATATATATATATTTACTTAGTCTTAATAATTAAGATTACCACTAATACTTAATTAATTAGTATTTTATTTATACTTTCCAACTTATAACTCAATATTTAATAACTTAAAGAATTAAACTTAAGCTAAATTTAAATAATTCACGTTAGCAATTTACCTAAATAAATCATTAAATTTATGGAATCTTATAACAAAACAAAAAACAAAACAAAAATTCAAATTTTAACTATATTTATGGGGCCTACCCTTAAACTAATCTACTATACACAGAGCCCATGAAGACACCACACAACCCCCTCATGGTAGTCCACGAGAATGTAATGAAAACAAACCCTAAATAAGGTCAAACCCTAGTTTCAGTTCTTTTTTCATTTCATTTTGGAGGAGCTCCATTTTGAAGGGGTAAGTCCTAGTTCCTATACTAGTTAGTTTCATAGTTTAATAGTAGGGTTTCGCTAAATCAAGTTCCTTTTTTTTCATTCGCTTTTGGTCGAGGTGTAATTGCTCTTAACCAAGCTATCGAATTTGTTTTCACAGTTTCACTTTGAATTTTTATCTCCGATGTGGCTTACTTTTATTTTTCATTGATGAACCATTTGATATCATTTTCAGCTTCCTTAGGTTTGTATTCTAGTCTTTCCAATATTTGTGTGAGCTGGTAGAGGAGCTTGAAACTATTAGTTCCTCACACCACTTTTTACCACATGACTGGGGAAAACCAGAAGCCCCTTTAGCTTCCTTTGGGTTTCTCATTTCTCATCTGCATAGACCAGGGGAACAACCTTTAATAATTAAAGAAGAACCTGTATACAACAACCATAGTTAGGGCCTTCAGGAGATGTTTTTTTCACTTTGCCAAGGTTGCGCCTAGCCTAGGTATGGGCCAAAGTCAGTAATTAATCTTGAAAAGGAAGGAATGGGTTTCCTTTGATAACCTCCAAATGAGACCTTATGGGCCTCCATGCCCCTTTACCCTTTTATTTTAGTTACAACATTGTTATTTTTGTTTTATCATTTTCATTGCACCTTGGTTGGTAGGAAGGGGCTTTACTAGGGCTACACACTCAATACATGCGTCAAGTGAGGGTTTTGTTGATGTCCTAGCCTTGCCAGCTTTTATTACACTTGTCTAGTGTATCCTCCTTCTACTCCAATGATTTATCTAGGATAACAATTTTTATATTATATTATATATATATATATATATATATATATATTATTTCATGGAAATAAAACACAGTCACTAATTCTTGTTGAATTTGATGCAGATGGATGCCCTTCTCTATTTGTGTTTGAGGTGTTTTCATATAAGTTATTTGTCATTTTATTGTTTCATAGTCATTTTTTTTACTCTAAATTTTTTTTCTTCTTTCATAAATTTAAATAAGGTTTGAATAGTTCAATGTTCTGAACCATGTTATTCCAATTTTATTACCTACCGAATCTAGCATAAATATGAATAGTAAACTCCACATTTTTAATCGTAACCGTGGTGAATGTGGAATTTCCCTTGTGAAGGGATTGTCTCACAAATGATATTCTCAATTTTAAGGTGAGGATGTATAGAAGGAATTTTTTAACTAGGAGCTACGCACACATTAGTTTTTACCTTTGTTTTTATATCGTTAACATTCGTTTTTCTACCATTCCCCACGTTACTAACTATTTTAAAATACTTACTCAAGACTATTGGCTCGGATGTAAGATCGTATTAATAAAACAAGTAAATACAAGTAGAACCATCCATTTAGGCATCGTTTTCCCATTTAATAAAGCTAAACTAATCACGAGCCTCCTATATTGTTTACAGAGTGAGGGCATATCTGCCTCATAGTTTGAGATATAAGTGAGATTGGGTGATGACGTGGAGAGTGGTTTATTACACAGATAGTGCCTAGTTCCATTTATTTCTGCTATATATACATATTTGAAGTTAAAAAAAAAATGTCTCTAAATCGCTCCCATACAAGCGAGCTGGATGAGGGTAGGTTCTATTGAATACAAATTCGTTGTGTTGTGATATATGTGTTATAGAAACCCTCCATTATTGTATTCCAGTTTCAAGCACAACTTTATAGTATCCCCCCCATTACTAAAACTAGCATGGCGCACAAGATATCTGGGTATTCCATCATGGTTATGAGAGCTGGGTTAAACCCCCTTACCATTTACTTTCAAGCCACAAAACCCACCTTGAGCGCAAACAGTCCCTCGTTCGGTTGTGATATCGTTGTTCTAGTTTTTTTTTTTTGTAGTTAGCGTGTGGACCACTATAGTAGTGCACAATTATGAGCACATGACCTCTCTTCCCTATGATGCTTCAGGAAATGTCAGTCAATAACGATGAAGGTGTATTTCATACTTCTCTCGACTAGTATGTTTTGTGTGAGCACTTCCAACAGATGCTCACACACAATAAATGTCAAAAATCATTTTTCTAACAATGTGAAATGGAAATCTATAATATCAAAGTTGACGCCCTATTCAAGTGAGATGACATGTGAATAAAATTCCATGGGGTTTGAGTCGGTGCCCCTTGAATTCTACAAGAAGATTATTCAAAATATATAAGGCCCTTTCCTTCTCATATTTCTTTATTTTTAATATATATGGAATATTTCCTATCAAGCAAAACTATTCTATCATAATTTCTATCTTCACATATACTCGGTTGTTTATAGTTCTTTTAAAATAATCTTCGAGTGTATGAGGGTTATATGAATAATTACCTAGATTATATTGCATTCAAAACCCTTATATAAACTTACTGCAAAATGGACATAGAATTTCATTATAATTATATGGTATATACGTGTATAGTAATAAAGACCAGAATAATGGTAAAAGTTATTACATAAAAAAAGTTCATGAAACAAGAACTCCTTTTGTAAATATATATTAAACTTGGAATATATGTTGGATAATTGTATGGAGATGGATGTAGTGAATATAAAAAGAAATATTGGAGATATTTCTAAAAAAATTTCATTTATTCAATTTCGTTATAATACATGAATATTTCTAATAGTGTTTTCTGTGGCTTTGTGCAGGAAATATTCAGTGGTAAGCACGGGTAGTTTTGAGCACAAGTAGTTTTGAGAAGGATCTTTTGAAGAGACATTTTAATGTAATATTCATGTCCAAATTGGTAGACTTAGATTATATTATATTTTGAGAAGTTTGAGGTGTGCACAAGCCCTAAGGTCTAAGTGTCTGAGCCTTGGATTTGATACTATCTATAGTTCTCAACCTCCTAGGCTGAGCACTCAGTGAGAATATGTGAGCTCTCTCCTTCTGAAAATAAAAGATAAAGAATGACATTTTGTTTATATCAGTCTCTTGGTTTTGTTATAAGTTTGCTACCTCTAAGTCTGTTTTTTTTTTCTTTTTTTCTTTTGAGTTGAGAGTAATTAGTAGTAAGAACAAGTGCAATATTTTCACATAGATGTTTACAAGTAGTTAGGAATTTTACTATTAATTATTCACAGCATAAAGACATTTATTCTTATTCCAATAATACAGAAAATTACCTGGAACTTTATGCAAGGTGAATATAGTTCCCTACTCCTTGCTCATGTAGCCTTGCCTCTCACTGGTTCGAGCCTTGATACCAAATTGGATGATCCATCCTATCGACTAGCGTTAATCCTGCTAGTGCTAGGAAACCGACGAGTTTCCTATCCCATATGCCGATAAACCCAATAGGAGGTTTCTTGTTTCTCGACTGTAATTTTTTTTTGGCTCTTGAGTTAACCCCCTCCTGATGTTTTCTCCCCTCCTCTATTACAACACCATCTTTCTCTTTTTCTTCTAAAATTTTCACCCCAAATACTCTCCCAAAAATCCTCCTCCAAAACCATTTGATCCCCTTACTTATACCTCCTTCCCCTCTTTTCTTCCATCACCTTCCCTTCTTCCACTACCTCTTTCACATTAAAATACTAAGTATTATTTATTCCTTTCTTGGGCAGTCCAACTAGTTCAGACTATTTAAGAAATTATTTGAATGTTAATAAATTTTCTTGAACTGTCCAATTCCTCACCCTTCACGAGGCAGCGGGAATTTATTGAATGGTTATCCCATTGAATTGAATATGTTAAATTTAAAACATAACCGATTGAAAAATTACAACAATATTATTTTTTTAATTATTATGTTTAATGGTAAAATAATGGTAATAAAAGTATTGCCAATTATTATTTGTTATTAATAATATAATAATAATTACTAAAAATAAACACTAATAATAAACTATAACAATAAATAAATAATAATAACAATTAATATTATTAATGAATAAATAATTAATTGTAGTATTATTATTAATGGATTGAAATAATAACATTCACATGTATCTATTTATTGTTAAGTATCGTCGCACTAATCTATTACCTTGTTTCTTAATAAATAAGGTACATTTACAAATTTAAATAAATCATGATTACTAGTTAACCCATCCAACTATCCAAGGTTAATGTTTTTCAATTAATATTTCATAGTGACATTACTTCTCTTAATTGTTTTATACAATTAACAAATAGTTTTGTTGACTCATTCATACACATGCTCTAACAACTTAAACATCCATTATCTGAATTGATCAATACACAAATATTTGGTTGTTTGTTACAACTTATATGATTATTTGACATATTATGTAGTTTTATATTCATACTAGCGTGCATGTGTGAGGTGTGCATGCATGGACAGTACATGCACAGAATGCACATGTACTATAACCAAACCACGTAAATTATAGTTGATACTAATAATATTTTGTTGATGTATTTGTAACTTTGGAATGTATTCACTTGTATATCTTGTGTATTGTACCCCGATGTTTATTGAGTCATGTCATGTCATGCCCCGATGTTCTGATCAGGAGATTCAATAAACTAAACAAGTCATGTAAATTCATTGAGGTTAACCCTCCATTGTAAGTCGAGGAAACAGTCCCCACAATTGAGTTAAAGTTAACCCTCCTTGTTGATCGGAGGTCAAAGTCCCCATAATTATGGGGAACTAGGGTTATTAGACACTCATAGAGATGTCGGCCTTGGTAATTAATTGTTAAGTGTGGATGAATTGTTGGAGTGGAATTTAAGTGAATGAAAGAATATAAATAGAGAGTGAGCCTCTCTATTTATAACACACACAGTCACTCATTGGGGTGCATGAGTGAGAGAGGAGAAGCTCTCTCAAGTGAGAGAGAGAGAACAAGTTGTTGGAGATCATCTTTACATTTTTGGGTTTTACAGCTACCATTGGTGGTCATTATATCTCTCAGGAAGTTGCGGGGTTTTCTCCTTTATGGCTTCCCCAAGGAAAATTCTTTGTGTCTCTTGTCTCTTGTGTTTATTGATGTGCATGTTATTCTCTCAGAAAACATCCTAAGATCATATTGCTTAAATGATAAAAATATAACATGGTATTAGAACAAACCTATGAAGAAGCCATTTGTGCAGCTACAAATGCTGGGGCTTCATACTTTTTGGGTATCTCTTCACAATCCATCATCAAAAGGATGCTAGGCTAACTCTCCATTGAAGGGCGCATCTTTCTATCGAAGCAGAATTTGATTCCGGGCATTTTTAGTTTTTGCTTTGGGAAATTAGGGATTTTCTTAGCAGAGGAATTTTTGAGTGATCCCAGCATAGGATTACTATCCTCATCAAAATCAAATATTATAGACCTAGTTTGATATTTTTGGTTGGGTGAAACTCCAAGAAAGTCAAACCCTAGTTTGACCCCGGGCTTGAAAAACCCTAAAATACTGAAATAGATAGTTTTGGTATATTCACTATATCTCGAGAGTGGAGAAGGATCATGTGCCTAAAATTTTCACATTTCATCCTCCGATTCAATATATTCTAGGAGATATGATTCTTCCAAGTTCAGGTTCTAGCCTCTCCAACGATTCCTCCCCAAAAAGGACACCTGGGGAGACTTGCTATATCTCACGCTAGGAAGGTCCAAATTAAATTTCTCAAGATGTTCTAGAAATGGAACAAACTTTACTTTATTTGGTAAAATTTTTAGACCCTGAAGATAAAACAGTTACATGTGGCAGTCCGTACAACTTCGCTATTCTAAACAGTCCTGAAACAGGTCACCTTGGGAAAACACTCATAAGTCCCAATTGGTTAAACCAATTTTGATGAAACCTGTGGTGTTAGAAAAAGGACATGTTAGGATAGCTTCATCCAATATTTAAGACACAGAGGAGAATTAATTTCAGAGACACTGCAGAAACTGTAAGGTCCCTGCTGGACCTTGATGCGAATGAGTGCGGAAAAAGGGTAAAGATTTTTTTTTTTTCCTCCTTTCCATTATTAATACAAAGAGGTTCATCCTGTTAATGACAGCTTACAAGGAATATTAATTTATTGTATCAAAAACTATGTGCACTATAGGGGAGTTTTGTCCACTGCTATTAACTGTGCACCAACAATATTATCTCCAAGAATTCTGGTTATATATATATAACAGCTTCAGTCATTACTAACTGAAAACAACCATTAGCTCTTGCTACCATTTATGTTGTTAGAGCTTACCATTATTTTCACCATATGAGGCAGTGCCTACAGTTAACCATATCTTTTCTTTTGCATTTAAAACATTCAAACCATTACTCTGACATGAAACATCAAAACATTATTCTGACAAGCTTTCAATCTTACACATCATTTTTTTATTTGCCAAGGTAAATTCATAACAAATGAACCTAACATTAGCCATCGTTAAGCATTGATGCATTCACTAAAGCATAAAACAATATCTAAGGTAGCCAAGGTAATCCAAAGACAAGACAACAAAGAGAAGACAACAATTCACGTGGTTCACCTCGTCCACGAGGCTACGTCCACCAACCCGCTTTCTTTTTATTGCTATTAGAGAATAATTACATTGTCATGGTACAACCGCATCCATGGCTGGTTTACCTTTGCCTCAAATCTCCTCGCGGAGAGACACTTGCCTTCCTTAATGACGGCATGTAACAGCATACGCGGCTCCTTGGACACATGAGGAACTTTTGGCTTTGAACTAACATTTCATACTGAACAAAGAAATCCTAACAATGTACAATACAAAACATAATAGCAGAAGTACTACAATTGGTCCCTTCCCGTATAAGGTACCATAACTGTAGTCATTATAGTTATTAACTTCCAAGCATCCATTCCTGTAGGCACAGAGTAATGAATCTTACAGATTTATCTCACATTCCCATATAAATTGATCTCACCTTCCCATACATGAGTAGGTAGACGGACAATATATTCGCATATATGTAAGTGTCTATACATTTCCCAGGCAATAATTCTGCCTTCAGAAAAATGCAATCACCCCGGCTAGTGTCAACTACAACACTTTTTTTTTTAAACAACATTCAAATCATAAGGTAACGCCTCTTACCATCATTCTTGTAACTTGTTCAGAAAAACAAATCCTATAACTCATCAAAGACTTTAAAAATTTCCCTACCTATCACCATAGTAGGAATCAACATTATACACTCCATTTTATCAGAGCTGTAATAAAACGGAGATCGCCAAGCCCTAGCAGCGTCTTGTTTATTTAAACAAAAATATCAATCAACATTATACACTCTATTTATCAGAGCTGTAATATAAGGGAAAAATGGGCAAGCCCTAGCTGCGACTTGTTTGTTTTATCAATCAACATTATGCACTCCTAGGAAAAATTACTATGACATGAAACAAGAAGAGACAAACCCCTTTTTGGAGAATAAACCTAGCACATTTGGTTGTGAGCTAACAAGGCTTCAGCGTGGAGTCCTTTAAGACTAAAAACAAATCCACAGCCAAAGAATGAATGTAAGTAGTAGTTTTAACTTTTAAAACTGTACAATGTTTTCAGACTCTCGCAATCTGCAGGACACACACTGATAACCTACAGGCACCAGCAATAAAATACCAGTAGATTTACTGTGCGAAATCTCAAACGTATAAAAGGAAATTGACTTTAGTCTTGGTACAATTTTTAGACTCTATTGTTAATCCAGACCGTGAGCTAGCGGTAATTCCCAGCTTGTATGTGGATAATGCAAAGTAGTGCCTTCTACTTCAATGAACATTAAACAATAAAAACATCTCTTTCAAGGACAAAGGGGCAATCTCTGCAAGAGAAAGTTGAACAATATTTCCGTAGAAATGCAGTGTACAGAAGACAAAAGGCCCAGCACGCAATTCCTAAGAAAGAAAATGAAGACAAAATCTATCATTGTGTGGCTTACAGAAGGCATAACTCGCCAGCGCATGCTCTGGGAAAGATAAAAACAAGAAACACTGCACAATTCTATCAGGCAGCTCGGGGAACAATGCCGTGCTCTTTAGCTATAAGAAATCGATGGCAAAACCAAAACCTGATAACTCCTACCCATAAAATAAAACCATACCTCACACTATGGTTGTTGGGAAAACGGTTATAAAAAGACATAGTAGCAACTCGAAGGGATAAAATAAATCGCCAGGCCACCCTCCATTAAATACACATTTGGTTTTGCTGGTTTTCCAGCACTGTGTGTTCTTAAATGCAGTTTTAGTTTCTAAAATGTTACTATGATCCACCAAGAAAATTAACACAACATCCTATACACCTGGCTGGATAGAAAATAGATAGGTTAGAAAAACAGATGCGTGATGGCTGGATAAATATGAGGCCACGTCCAGCATAAAGGTTCACGACTTAAGCATAGATCGCAGCTTGATTGAGGAGCAGCACCAGTTATAAATCAACCCCGCAGCATACAGGGGGGGGTCATGGCTCAAGCTGGACAAGGTTCGTGCTCTAATTGGGCATTACCCTGAAGCATGAAAAAGGCGCAAGGAAACAAGGCATATACCGTAGTTTTTCTTCAAACAAAGATATGACAGGATCCTATTTAGCCATCATAGACCGAGTTTTATTGCTCGGCCTACATCACATGCATTTTCATTTAAAATAAATAGAAACAAGGAGGAACTAAGATGTAGCCGTACCCTTGGTAAACAGAGAGCCACCACACAAAAATGAAACTAGAGCACCAGCATCAAACTTGTGGCAGGCAACGATTAAGATCAACCACACAATGATGGTAGCACCACCTATCATGAGTGCCTCCCTGTTTATTCTCCTCGGCCAAAGCTACCAGAGCTGAACCTTTTTACCCTTGAAGATGGCGCCTGAAATTAAGCTGGTTCTTTTCCTCCTCCATCGCATGTAGAGGTATTTTCCTCAACACCACAGAAATGGCGAGCTTTTTGCTCAAGGCATGTCCCCCCCTCATGAGAAGGACGTAGAGGAATTTATCAAGGCACGGACAGCGCTCCCTTCCTGAAAACACGGGGATTTAATTTTATTTGTAACTTATTTCCCTGCCCGAGACAAATGCAGAGACATACCTTTAAATAAAAGTAAGTTGCTTATTAACTGGCAGCGTTGCCGTTGCAAATTTTCTGGCAGA
>LPNX010126138.1:268436-319727 GCA_001517045.1 Pseudotsuga menziesii | reverse complement strand
TGTAGGCACAGAGTAATGAATCTTACAGATTTATCTCACATTCCCATATAAATTGATCTCACCTTCCCATACATGAGTAGGCAGACGGACAATATATTCACATATATGTAAGTGTCTATACATTTCCCAGGCAATAATTTTGCCTTCAGAAAAATGCAATCACCCCGGCTAGTGTCAACTACAACACATTTTTTTTTAAACAACATTCAAATCATAAGGTAACGCCTCTTACCATCATTCTTGTAACTTGTTCAGAAAAACAAATCCTATAACTCATCAAAGACTTTAAACATTTCCCTACCTATCACCATAGTAGGAATCAACATTATACACTCCATTTTATCAGAGCTGTAATAAAACGGAGATCGCCAAGCCCTAGCAGCGTCTTGTTTATTTAAACAAAAATATCAATCAACATTATACACTCTATTTATCAGAGCTGTAATATAAGGGAAAAATCGGTAAGCCCTAGCTGCGACTTGTTTGTTTTATCAATCAACATTATGCACTCCTAGGAAAAATTACTATGACATGAAACAAGAAGAGACAAACCCCTTTTTGGAGAATAAACCCAGCACATTTGGTTGTGAGCTAACAAGGCTTCAGCGTGGAGTCCTTTAAGACTAAAAACAAATCCACAGCCAAAGAATGAATGTAAGTAGTAGTTTTAACTTTTAAAACTGTACAATGTTTTCAGACTCTCGCAATCTGCAGGACACACACTGATAACCTACAGGCACCAGCAATAAAATACCAGTAGATTTACTGTGCGAAATATCAAACGTATAAAAGGAAATTGACTTTAGTCCTGGTACAATTTTTAGACTCTATTGTTAATCCAGACCGTGAGCTAGCGGTAATTCCCAGCTTGTATGTGGATAATGCAAAGTAGTGCCTTCTACTTCAATGAACATTAAACAATAAAAACATCTCTTTCAAGGACAAAGGGGCAATCTCTGCAAGAGAAAGTTGAACAATATTTCCGTAGAAATGCAGTGTACAGAAGACAAAAGGCCCAGCACGCAATTCCTAAGAAAGAAAATGAAGACAAAATCTATCATCGGGTGGCTTATAGAAGGCATAACTCGCCAGCGCATGCTCTGGGAAAGATAAAAACAAGAAACACTGCACAATTCTATCAGGCAGCTCGGGGAACAATGCCGTGCTCTTTAGCTATAAGAAATTGATGGCAAAACCAAAACCTGATAACTCCTACCCATAAAATAAAACCATACCTCACGCTATGGTTGTTGGGAAAACGGTTATAAAAAGACATAGCAGCAACTCAAAGGGATAAAATAAATCGCCAGGCCACCCTCCATTAAATACACATTTGGTTTTGCTGGTTTTCCAGCACTGCGTGTTCTTAAATGCAGTTTTAGTTGCTAAAACGTTACTGTGATCCACCAAGAAAATTAACACAACATCCTATACACCTGGCTGGATAGAAAATAGATAGGTTAGAAAAACAGATGCGTGATGGCTGGATAAATATGAGGCCACGTCCAGCATAAAGGTTCACGACTTAAGCACAGATCACAGCTTGATTGAGGAGCAGCACCAGTTATAAATCAACCCCGCAGCATACAGGGGGGGGTCATGGCTCAAGCTGGACAAGGTTCGTGCTCTAATTGGGCGTTACCCTGAAGCATGAAAAAGGCGCAAGGAAACAAGGCATATACCGTAGTTTTTCTTCAAACAAAGATATGACAGGATCCTATTTAGCCATCACAGACCGAGTTTTATTGCCCGGCCTACATCACATGTATTTTCATTTAAAATAAATAGAAACAAGGAGGAACTAAGATGTAGCCGTACCCTTGGTAAACAGAGAGCCACCACACAAAAATGAAACTAGAGCACCAACATCAAACTTGTGGCAGGCAACGATTAAGATCAACCACACAATGATGGTAGCACCACCTATCATGAGCGCCTCCCTGTTTATTCTCCTCGGCCAAAGCTACCAGAGCTGAACCTTTTTACCCTTGACGATGGCGCCTGAAAGTAAGCTGGTTCTTTTCCTCCTCCATCGCATGTAGAGTTATTTTCCTCAACACCACAGAAATGGCGAGCTTTTTGCTCAAGGCGCGTCCCCCCCTCATGAGAAGGACGTAGAGGAATTTATCAAGGCACGGACAGCGCTCCCTTCCTGAAAACACGGGGATTTAATTTTATTTGTAACTTATTTCCCTGCCCGAGACAAATGCAGAGACCTACCTTTAAATAAAAGTAATTTGCTTATTAACTGGCAGCGTTGCCGTTGCAAATTTTCTGGCAGAAATGATGCCCAAGTTTCTGGTGACCGTTCAGGCCCTAAATGGTCCGACTGTCAAGGCTAGGTGCTTTAAAAACGCCTCTTGTTATAATCCGACACCATAACTCCTACTAATATCTTTCTGCAGGAAGAAATAGCTCCATTATCAGTGCTAAAATAATGTATGTGGGTCATTTCCAATTCATTGATGATTGCTAAAATCGCTCCAAAGGACAACGATTAGCAGAAGCATTTCACACCAGAAGCGGTTGTGCTGTATATATAAAATATATGGGCGTATGTAGTTTGCTTCACTTTGTATGTGCTACATGCATCATACCTCACATATATATATATATATATATATACCACAAATATATGAATTTAACATATATATACTATTTTCTATAATACACATATCACAATCATATGTCTTTAGCACATATGCACCATTTTCCACAAACACAAATATACATATCCCAATATATGTGCTTGGNTATGTCTTTAGCACATATGCACCATTTTCCACAAACACAAATATACATATCCCAATATATGTCCTTGGCATATATGTACTATTTTGCATAAACACCAATATATACATCTATCGTTCCATGTTATCTCACGTGATTTAAGTAGGTGGGAGGTTATGGCTTTAAAATGTTGTAACATTATTAGCTCGACATACAATGTCAATGTATGTATGCCTCCAACTTATAAATATTTATAATAGAGTTCCACCATCATATATATGGGGTTTTGGTTCGCCATATAACCTTCCATTGATTATAAGTAACCTTTCAAGTTCCTCTCATATATATATATATATTCACATCTCCAATATATATATATATCCACCATCATATATATGGGGTTTTGGTTCGCCATATAACCTTCCATTGATTATAAGTAACCTTTCAAGTTCCTCTCATATATATATATATTCACATCTCCAATATATATATATATATATATATATATATGTATGTTCTTCTTATCATAGACGTAGTGTTCTACATACATATAATATTATATACTCCTGCAATTGTTTCACGAGGTGATGTTCCAAATTGTGGGTAGCATTATATTTTATCTAGATAATACATATCCCAAATGTATACCCGAGTCATACATATAATGTTCTTCAAAGAAGAAAGTCTCAAGTACCCTTGATTATTTAGCCGTGGGAGTAACCTCATTCTCTCGAGGATGGATTTACGTTTCATTTTCTATGAGTCGTATTCGCTCTTAGGTATTCAAGGTGGGAGGGGGATCTTACAGAAACAGTAATAGAAATTTCTGTAGAATAAATTGGTAAACTAGGGCTTCCTATTCTAGGAGCTTCCCTCCACTGTTTTCAGAAAATGAGTACATTGGACAGCTCACCTTGAAGAGCTCTATCTTTCTATCCAATCAGATCTGAAATATTACAATTTTTAAAATTAGGTTTCCTCTAGCAAACCCTAGATCAGGGACCTATGGAACCATGACGAAGACCTCAAATTGGTAAGATCTAATCTTTTTCTATTTACATTTGAGGTTCTCATTTATAAATGACTAGTCACACCAACTTGATGACAAGCTTGGTGAAAGTGACAAATTCCAAGCATGGAAATATTGGATCTCACTAGTTCTTGAAGAAAATGAATTGGACACATACATAAGTGGAGAGGTTCCAGTTCCAGAGGTAGATGAGGCTAAAATCCTTACACAAGAAGAACTTGGTCAAGGCCAAGAAGATCATTGTTGATTCAATAGAGGATTACCTTATACCACATGTTTCTTCCCTAGATACAAAAAAAGAGATGTTTGATTCCTTGATCAAGCTATTTGAAGGAAAGAACATAAATCGGAAGATGACTTTAAGAAAATAGTTGAATAATGTGAATACCTAGAATGTAGAGACCATATAGTCATACTTTACAATGGTCTCTCAAATCAAATACCAACTTGAAGTGGTAGAAGAAGAAGTGGAGAATCTAGAAGTGGTGATAACCACCTTGAATGGTCTTTCAGGATCATAGCATTCATTCATTCGAGGAATGTATGCCGAAAGGAAGTGATTAATTTCTGTAGACTCTGGGAAGAGTGCACAGAAGTAGAAGCTCAAGTCATAATAAGAGAAGAGAAGATGGGAGAAATTGAATATCTAGCTCTCGCGATTCAAATAATATCCCTCAAGCCATGAGGAATATGAACAAATCAATTCTTGAAGAACCTATTATCCATATTAAGCATTTGGATAAGAAAAGATGCTGTTATGAATGAAGAAGATGATGAAGCTGAAAGAAGGAGTCTACCCATGAGATAAATAAAGATAATTATTCAATTGTGCTCCATTGAATTCATCAAAACTAGTAGGGCCAAATCGGTTCAAAAGGAGTTGGAAAAAATATTCCCATTGGGGCTCTTCATGATCCTTGATGTAATAATAGAACCATTGAAGGTGTTAGCACCAAATTTATTTTTGTCAGAATTGGTCTTATTGCCTTCAAAATTTTAAGTTTTCATGGGTGATTGAGTTGGTTTCCAAAGTTTTCTTATTAAGCTATTTCCAAGTTGGAAGAGAAGAGAAGTTAAAGGAATTTTAAGTAAAAAGAGAAATAATTTTTTCACAAGTGGGGAAAAAATATTTATTAACTTTTTAATTTGTGTGCTGAGCGCGAAAGGAAGGAGACAGTCCGCCATATTTCCAAACTCAACTTTTACATGTTTACAATCACAGGGAAAATAGCAAAGATAAAGAATCTGATCAACGAGATGGAAATTGATTTTAATAGAGAAATAAAAGGGAATCCACCACTCAACAATGCAGAGGGGAACCCCGAAAAGAACATCAGCCTAGAAGTGTTGTCGAAATATATACAGTGAGAGCATTCGTGAAGGTATTGGTATGTGTTTAAAGTCTTACAAACAAAATTTACATTGGAGAGTGAACCAAAGCTTAGGATTATTCAAGTGTTTGGAGAAAATATTAACAAATATGGCTACCTTGATCAATCAATTCATGGGATTGATCTTATAGTATATGATTTTATAAGGACATATGCTATTTGTTCTCTGTTTATGAAGGATAGATAGCATATTTTTTCTGAAAATGATTGTTTTAATGATTTCATTCAAAGACCTGTTTCAAGAAAACAAAGAAGAATTTTAAAAAAATTAAATAGGTTTTTCATCATAACATTATGATATACAATAACCTCTTAGTTTTTACCCAGGTGCTACAAATTGGGAGAATCAAAGTCATCTTCAGAGGGAAAATGTTCAGATTTCAAAATGACTATTCTAGTCATCAAATTAAAATAAATTTTTACATCAAATGAAGATGAATTTAGAAAAAATGAGAGAGTCTTTTCTTAATGACATACCTATCCACAATAACCTCTTTAATTTTTCAAACAAGTGCTATGGTTTAGCAGAAATGAAGTTAGTTGTACAGGCCATTTTTCATGTTTTCCAAAGGACTATTTGAGCCATCAAATTCAAAGAATTGTTTTGGAGAAATAGAATTTAATTTTACAAACATGAGAGAGGTATGTATTCCTAATGGGCCTATAATATAAAAAAAAAATCCTTCATTTTTTACACTCTAATCACAGGTTGGGAGAATTTAAAATATCTTCACAAGTCATTTTTCCAGAAATCTATAATTTTATTATGTGAGTCATTAGTTTAAAAGGAAGATTTCGAGGAGCTTGAGATGATTTTGGAGAAATGAAGACATGGGTTATTTCAGGAACATCTCAAATTATAAAAACCTCTCCCATATATCATAGATCGATCACCATTAGAGATATATAGGAGAGACGTTGTTGTAACTATTTCTATTTTTAGAGTTCAGTTAGGTTTTGAATTCAAGGTTAGGTAGAGGTTATTATTATATAAATTAAAATGTAGTTGATAGTTTTAAAGGGGGAATTTCTAAGAGCTGAGAGGCTCTACATTGTAATAGCTTCAATTTTTCAGTAGATGAATGAAATTTGTGGAGGAGGAATCTAAAACCTTTTTCATGGCAAAGATTCTTGTGCCATCTTTTTCTTCAGTAAGTAATTTATTTAGGTGACTTTTTATCCTATTTCCCACTCGATTTTGGATTTGATTTCATGCTTGATAATTAGTGCTTATGGGAAGGAATTCATCATGCATGATCTAGGTCCATTGTTCAATCATTTTCAAAATATTCTGTTCTAAAGTCTTGTAGAATTCACCCTAGTTAGGTGCTCTATTTGATGGGATGTCTCCCTTTGTCTACTAATCAACCTGCTAATACTTCAATACTGAGAAAATGGTGCCTACCTTTCCTCTCATCATAAACCTTCAAAACCTTACCTCCTGCAACCTATTTCAAATCTGATTGTTGGCTCAATTTCCCAATGGTCTCCTCCATGACTGTCCTACCAAGTCTTTTAAAACAAACTTGTCCTATTTGTCCAATCAGAAATCTGACCTTCTAATTGTCTTTGATTGAATATCTTGAGTATAAAGACTTTGTAAATAGTGAGAGATCCCTCTCTGGCTGTATTAGGTCAGAAATACATTCTAAAGTGGTTTTTGTTGTTACCTTGGGATCTACCTTTCACAACCTGGGCACATTCTAAGTGTTAACAAGTTGGCGCCATTGCCAGGGAGCGAAGGTTCAAATCTTCCATGGGTATGAACAACATAGTTTCATATTTTATTATTGATGGTGAACAACAATCAGATATAAGCAAGGTTGTGCATATTTCACCTGCTGACTCCATCTTCGAAGAATCCAGTTTTAAGAATTCCTACGGAGACTCCACTGCCAAAAGATTGTAAAGTTTGAAGAGTTGATTCAGTATATTCATTTGTTGAGATGAGTTATTTTTCTGCAAGGTATGCTCCTATGTATCGTGCTCACATTCCTGGTTTTCCAAATCGAATACCTAACGTAGATTGGTAAAAAGGTCTTCCAAAGTTTAAAGATCAAAAGAATGATGATGATGCCCTTCATTTGGTTAGATTTCATATACATATACATAAGGTGGGAGTTAAATTACATGAGGATTCTTTAATGAAAATGTTCACGGCTACTTTAGAAGGAGATGGAAGGTCATGGTTACCATTAGAAAGCATGTTTTCCCTTACTGATTTTCATACAGTATTTCATGAACATTACAAAAACCAATATCCCTCCTTGTTGCTGGTTCAAGATTTTTGTACACATGTTAAAGGTTTCATTGAATATTTGGAAAACTTATATAATGATGATGAGTTAGTGGATGAATAGATTTTAGAAAAAGGAAATACAAATTAGTTGTCTTCACATTCAAGAAAAATCTCAGCAGTTAATAATTTCTTTCTCTACTGAAAAATACATGAGCCAAAACTCTGATTCAACCAGCTACATTTCTTTTCCTGAAGTAGATGATAATTTGCAGCAGTCTTGTCAATCTTTGTGTGACCAGGAAGGAAGTTGGGATCGTCAATCAAACCCTTCTTCATATTATTCAACTTCTGAAGTTTTGTTTCAATATAAGGCTGCTTATTCCGAATCGGAAAATTCCTTTTTGCAGCATCAAATTCCTCTAAGTTCTAATGCTTTTGTGGGTGATTACATAAAGAATTATGATTCTCCAAGTTTCCAGTATTACAGTCCCTCCACATATTTATTTTCTGAAAATACAATGAAAGAGAAATCAGACCTTGGATTAGAATTGGGAAAAAGATATGAGCATGAAGATGATCGGCCTAGTGATGTGAAAGAAGAGGGTTATACTCTTGATGGTTTTTCTGATGATTGCAGTGAGCTTGTTAAAAATTATGTTAGTGATGGTTTTCAAGAAAAAATTAGTCAACATATATATAATGAAAAGGAAGAGCAATCATGCCATCAATCTCAATATGTGAAAGAACCAACAGTGTGCAATAAACAAAGGGATCACAAAGAAGGAGATGAGGACTC
This sequence comes from Pseudotsuga menziesii, assembly GCA_001517045.1. Taxonomy (NCBI): domain Eukaryota; kingdom Viridiplantae; phylum Streptophyta; class Pinopsida; order Pinales; family Pinaceae; genus Pseudotsuga; species Pseudotsuga menziesii. Next base: position 311,541 of record LPNX010126138.1, on the reverse strand, counting down.
TCAATGTGATGTTTCATTAGATGTTTTCAATTCATAAACGTTTTATCAAGAAGACATATTTCTGCTTAATCTTGTTGAAGAACAAAATGATATTCCTCTTGAAGTGCTTGAGAAGAATGGATTTGTAAATATATTAAATGAAGTTGCTGATATATCATTGAAAAAAAATCATGAGAATTCCTTTCAAATCTCTTTTAAAGATCTATTTCATAGTATGCAAGAAGAGTTACGTTTTGGACATCCTTGTCATGACAAACAAGTGATTGAGTATTTTGAAATTTTTCATGTTTTTTATGATCCAATAGCAGAGTACATGGATAAATTTTTCAGATGGAGTAGTTGGTTATATGTTTGCATCAAAGGACAAATTTTTCATCATAACCTATTGCTATTTTCTTCTTATGTTCTAATTTCGATCAAGTTTGAGGAAGAAATGGAATTATTGGATAAATTGCTTGATTGGCTTCATTGGAAATCATATTTTGCTTGATTGGGCATTTGTGCTTAGTTAAGTAGGATAGGTAGGCATGAATAAGATTGACATGGCGAGCATTTCTTTCAGCAATTTTCAGCTTGGTTTCAGTTTCAAGTGCAATTGAATTACAGGTTACAGGTTGACAGAGTGGGATTTGTTTGAAAAATGGTGTCAGTGGAAGGTTCAGTTCAAAACAGGTTGATAATTTCAGACAAAAATTAAGAGAATCCCAATGGATTTGCCACCTGTTCTACCGGGGTATTTGCTACCTCGCAGGGAGGATAGCATCCCTAGTTGGAGCCAGTTGTTAGCAATAAATTTATTTTTGTCGGAATTGGTCTTATTGCCTTCAAAATTTTAAGTTTTCATGGGTGATTGAGTTTGTTTCCAAAGTTTTCTCATTAAGCTATTTCCAAGTTGGCAAAGAAGAGTAGTTAAAGGAATTTTAGGTAAAAAGAGAAATAAATTTTTCACAAGTGGGGCAAAAAGCTTTATTAACTTTTGAATGAAATTTATAAAAGGCATTTTATAAAATTTATTTTATTTATATTCAAATTTATATAGTTTTGGATACTTTTTCCAAAGTAAAAAAGCGGCCTCTTATTCACCAAACCAAGTCTTAATGAAGGTTTAAGCGCTAAACAAGATCTATTACCTTTCTTAAGGTATAATCAAACCACTAGGACATAAAATAATCCAACGCCTAATGTAAAAAGTGAAAACTCATCAACGAGTATTAGTGTTTCCAGAGAGTAAAGTTGTGACGTGGTTAAATTGGAAAGGTGGTAGCGGAATTTAAACCACTTTCCACGTGGTAACTTTTGGTCAATTCCGAGGAGAAAAGTAGTTCAAGAAAAAACAACTCAGTGGAGGCTCCGGAATAGACCATTATGTAAAGTTGACTTGGTTTTTAAAAATATCATTTCATTTGTGTGCTGCGCGCAAAAGGAAGGAGATAGTTCGCCATATTTCCAAACTCAACTTTTGCATGTTTACAATCATAGGGAAAATAACGAAGATAAAGAATTTGATCAAGGAGATGGAAATTGATTTTAATAGAGCAACAAAAGGGAAGCCACCACTCAACAATGTAGAGGGGAAGCCCAAAAAGAACATCATCCCAGAAGTGTTGCAGAAATATATATAGTGAGATCATTCATGAAGGTATTGCTATGTGTTTAAAGTATTAAAAACATAATTTACATTGGAGAGTGTGCCAAAGCTTGCGATTATTCAAGTGTTTGGAGAAACTATTAACAAATATGGCTACTTTGATCAATCAATTCATGGCATTTCTATTACAGTAGATGATATTACAAGGAGAGATGCTTTATGTTTTCTGTTTATGAATTGCAGTTAAACAATTCAAGGTTTAGAAGCAACATAGCATATTTTTTTTGAAAATGACTCTTTTAGTGATTTCATTCAAAGACCTGTTTACAAAAAAAAATTAAGAATTTGCAAGAAATGAAAGAGGTTTTTCATAATAATATTATTATGTACAATAACCTCTCTCATTGTTTACCCAGGTGCTACATATTGGGATAATCAATGTCATCTTCAGAGGGAAAATGTTCAGATTTCAAAATGACTATTTTAGTCATAAAATTAAAATAATTTTTTACATCAAATGAAGATGAATTTTGAGAAAGTGAGAGATAATTGTCTTAAAAAAATACCTATACACAATAACCTCTTTCATTTTTCACATAGGTGCTATGGTTTAGCAGAAACAAAGTGAGTTGTACAGGCCATTTTTCATGTTTTCCAAAGTACTATTTCAGGCATCAAATTCAAAGAATTGTTTTGGACAAATGGAATTTAATTTTACAAAAGTGAGAGAGGTTTGTATTTATAATATACCTATAATAAAAAAACCTCCTTCATGTTTTACACAATAATCACACGTTAGGAGAATTTAAAATATCTTCACAAGACATTTTTCCATAAATCTATAATTTTATTATCTGAGCCATCCGTTTCAAAGGAATATTTAGAGGAGATTGAGATGATTTAGGATAAATGAAGACATGGGTTTTGTCAAGAAAATGTCCAGTTATAAAAACCTCTTCCATATTTCACACTGCTATCACCATTAGAGAAATGCAGGAGAAACGTTGTTGTAACGGTTTCTATTTTTAGAGTTCACTTAGGTTTTGAATTCAAGGTTAGGTAGAGGTTATTCTTATATAAATTAAAATGTAATTGATAATTTTATAGGGGGGATTTTCAAGAGCGAAGAGGCTCTACATTGTAATAGCTTCAAGTTTTTAGTAGATGAATGAAATTTGCGGAGGAGGAATGTAAAACCTTTTTCATGGCACAGATTCTTGTGCCATCTTTTTCTTCAGTAAGTAATTTCTTTATGTGACTGTTTATCCTGTTACCCACTCCATTTTGTATTTGATTTCATGCTTTAGCATTAGTGTTTATGGGATAGAATTCATCATGCATGCTCTAGGTCCATTGTTCAATCATTTTCAAAATATTTTCTTCTAAAGTCTTGTAGAATTCACCCTAGTTAGGTGCTCTATTTGATGGGATTTCTCCCTTTGTCTACTAATCAACCTGCTAATACCTCAAGACTGAGGAAATGGTGCCTACCTTGCCTCTGATCATAAACCCTCACAACCTCACCTCTTGCAACCTATTTCAAATCTAATTGTTTACTCCATTGCCCAATTGTCTCCTCCATGACTGTCCTACCAAGTCTTTTAAAACAAAATTGTCCTATTTGTCCAATCAGAAATTTGACCTTCTGATTGTCTTTGATTGAATATCTTGAGTATAAAAACTTTGTAAATAGTGAGATATCCCTCTCTCACTATTTTAGGTCAGAAATACATTCCAAAGGGGTTTTCGTTGTTACCTTGGGATCTACCTTTCACAACCTGGGTACATTCTAAGTGTTAACAGAAGAGATTAATGTTCCAAATGAAATGATGCAAGTGGGACTTTGATGACATAAAAAGTGTTATGCATATTAAAGTATTTTTCTTCCTTCTGTATCCATATAGTTGGAATATCACCATTGAAGCGAGGGAAATCAATCTTCGGTACGTGAAAGTTGGTGGAAGCAGAGAACTCAGTGTCTGCAGAAGACTCAGGTTGTTGTCGGTTGCTCATGGATGAATGCTGAAGATGGAGGTCGAGAAATGTTTGATCCAAATCTTCAATTTTGGTCTTGATGGTGACAATTTCTTCTTCCATTTGTTTATTTTCTCCTGCGCAGGTCACAACTATAAGCAAGAAAAAAAAATTTCGGAAATGGGTAGAAAAATAAAAACACAGAAGGTTTTAGAAAAGTAAAATTTTGAGCTGGGAAAAATGCGAGTGGGAAACTAGGTTGTGGATACTTTTTGAGGGAAAAGGAAACAAAAAATGTGAATTTCATAAATAGGGTGAAAGAATGAGAAAATTTGTCAAAGAGTGACAATGAAGCAGAATTCGGAAACAAACACTGTGGCCAAATTTAGAAGGCGATTGGGTGAGAATTGAAGAAGTTATGACAAACTGTACAAAATAAACAAATGTGGAATTTCGGGCTTCCGGAAGTGGAACTTGGGATAGGGTCCTCAAGGAATGAAATATGTAGAATGGAATGACGGGGGTTACAGTGAATTTTAAAGGGAAATAGAGCTAAAACAAAGAATATATGGTGAAAATCATATTTTATTTTATTTGTATTTTTTTGAATTTGTTTTTTGCTAGAAATGATGTGGAAGCTCTAGAAAAATGTGCTTTACCAACTGGAAATAGATATGGACCCCAGATATGTTCGACTTCCTAAATGTTCATGAGAGTCACTCGGCCACCAAGGCTATCTAATGGCTTTCATATTGGGACAATACCCCTCACTCCACGGCATAGGTAAAACTGCTAATTACTTGGCCACAAACGACAACTCTTTGGTTTTCTTCTCAATGGCCAGCTACTTCAAGGTTCCTGTGGTACTCCTCACAATGAGTTTTAGGGATATGCCCAAGTACTTCCCACAGTTAAACAGATAGGGTTTATTCCCTAATCCAAATGAATAATATCGTTGCAAGAAGAAGAAATATTGCAATAATTACAGTTCCAGAAAAAATATGGTGGAAATTCCACCCAACGCCCAAAAAAACCCATAATTAGAGCTAGGGTTTTGAGAGGAAAATTTTTAAAATGAGCATAAACCAACCTATATTGCTCAGCATCAGTATTATAACCTTTGTCTGGAACTATAACAACCACTTTGCTTCTACCAAAAGATCGGAATAGAAATCTAGGCACATATCTTGCCGATAAACCAACTATATATGCACATTATATATATATATATATATATATATGTGTGTGTGTGTGTGTGTGTGTGTGTATGTGTGTGTGTGTGTGTGTGTGTTACACTTTAGCGTCTTCATAAAATTAGTCTCGATACTTCCCGCAACCCCTACAACCACCCTTGGGGTCAAGTAACTTGTCACATGTGTTAGTATTATCTACTAGCCTACTATCATCCAAGAGTACATGTGTTACATAAAAAATTATAAGCATAACCAAGGTTAATCATCAAGTAAACTAATTAAAACAAGTATGCTTGAAATAAATCGATGACCTTATATTATCTTTCTATCCATCAGGATGTCCTTTGATCAATGTCTCCTGTATTTTGCATCCAACACTTAGTATACAAATTCGTGTCATAAACAGGTAATCGTGATAATGTCTATAAGCAAAGTTAATTTTTTTTTATACTTCCTTAAAGCTACTTTAACTTCGGCGATGGAAAACACCCTACGACCTTTTTTCCCAACCATTTGGCTCTATGTGGTGTAGGTTTTCCTGATTAGAGCCACCCTCAAGCTAGGGTGACGAATCCACTAGGACAAAGTATCATGAAAAATAACCCCCTTCCAAGTCCCTCAAGTCATTGGCTTACATTTCATTCACATAACATGGCAAATAATTCCGTTTACAACACTTTTCTCTTAGTAAAGAACACAAGCTGTGTATAATCTGACTTGATAACTTACCTTTCATACCATGGATCTAAACCATGCACCCTATAAGTATCATTAAGTATGAGGAAGGAAGACAAAGGGTTTGATTTGACAGCGGTCACAATCGACAGATGGATAATCAGATTTGTCCATAAATCAAAAGTAGAAAACTACTGTCTCCCACCAAGGAAAAAGTTATACTTAGAAAAATGCATCTAGCTATAATCATAAATTCCATGAAATAAAAAGGTTTATAACCAAATGAACAAACAAAGATCACCATCTATGCTTATACAGGCTTGTTTATCATTCGGAATTCATGTGAACATGGATCATGATTTCTTTCTTTATTGTTTTCTTTTTAGAAAATAAATCGCATGCACCTAGATGTCATGATTTCCATGTATAATATATATTATTTCATATCCAATCATCTACGATCTAAGTTTTATTGAAACTAGTTTTATTTCAATAGGTTCAGCTTCATATAATGCAAGCATAGGGTTACATTACCGATCTGGATCCCAAAAACAAAATAGAGTTGTAATATACCTCTTATCTCTTAAAGCTACAATCCATTCAAGACGTCTGCAAAAATAAAACTTTAGTAATCTTTTCACCAAGTAAAAACATTTATATTGCATTCATACCCATCATGTAACAAAGAAATAACCAGCACAACAAAATAACATAAATGAGACAACCATCTTCATGTGGTTCACCTCATCCACGAGGCTACATCCACCAATTTATTTGTTCTTTTTATTTGTTTATAAAAAATAGAGTGCTTACAAAGACACGGCTCATTCATGGCCGGTTTATTTTTATCTTACCTCCACACTCTACGCAGAGAGACCCTTGAAACTCAACAACCCTATTTAGGACCCTTATAATCAGCTCGTAGAAGAAATTATTAACAGCCCCATCGGCACATGATAACAACATTTAAGTACCCTAATAGGTGGTTGTCTTGAATTTCTTACCTTCTACTCTGTCAAGAAATATTAGATTTCTATTTTCTGTTAACCTTTTAAGGATACCTTTATTCCTACCTTCTATACTATTCTTGAGATAAGCTTATAAAATGCATTTGATGTCCCTTCCCATGAGTCTTTTTAACAAGCTATTCTCTGAATCTAAGTATATTCTGGATATTTCAATTATGAATCCTATGCACTATATTATCTTTTTAAACACTCAATGTGCACCAAAGTAGTCCTATACAACATTGTTCTCCAGATCTATACGCCAACCAGCATGGACCTCGGGTCTACAAATACTCAGACTCTATAATTTTTCAAACAATAAATACACCTATCACAGCCATAGGTCAGTAGCAGAAGCTATAGAAGAAAGCAAAGGGTTTTTCTCCCCAAATGCTGATATTGATTTCATAAGTTTACACATATAAGACATGGGAACAAAGTCTGGAACTTAAATACAAGTAACCCACTCGTATCTATTAAGATCCGCGTAAACACATAACGTAAAATAAACCTGGATTGGAACTAGATCCTAAAGTAAGACATAGGGACCCAGACGTGTGATAAAACGTAGGCCATGATTTAGGCAAATAAAACTAAGCACTGGTAGGATTCCACCACAGGAAGCCCCTCCAACATTTGCTGGCATAAAGCAATCCCCCATTGCGTTCATCATCATCAGTTCGGAAGAGATAGACGTACAGTTATACAAAATATACCAGTAAGTCTATAACAGGTAAGGCAAACAGCCAGAGTTTGATATTGGATCTCCGGTTTGGTTGCAAGTTCGAAGAAGGCAGGTATGGAGTTACAAGATGAGGGTGATTTAACCAAGTGGTAGAAAGTAGGAAGATTATCATCAATCATGAGTTCTCCCTGATCTGCATCAGGTGTGGCGGCGTATCAGGCAGAGCTTAAATTCATCAATCACTAAAAGACTCGCATAGGAGATATCCTATCCAAATGAAAAACTATTTTTCCTGAGGGGTTGTGAGGCGGGAACAACCATATTAGCTACCAAATTTACAGGCTGCGATTTCCAACATGGTGCAGAAAATTCCCCCCCCCCCCATGCCGCGTGGGGTATTAGGCAGAGACCCAGCGATTTACAAGACACAAGGGTAACTATAGATTCAAATTTATAAAACAAAATCAGTGGTTATGGATATTAATATATATATATATATATATCAAAGAAATGCAGGATCCAAAAAAAAATGGAGAAACGGATACCAAGGCTTCACGCTACTGAATCTGAAAAACACATACACGGGCTGAATGCCCTTCATATAAATAGTGGTAGGCTTATCAAGATATCAAAAATACCTTCACTGGTAGAATTCATTCTGAATTCATGATAGGTCTTCCTGGATCGTGACGCTAAGTGCAGGAACTCAAGCCAAAGAGGGCACGGGGCCCAAATTTCTCCCTGGATCACATTGCCATTGCAACACTAAATTACTCGACATCGTATACTGGGCACTTCCCAGGTCTGAAATCACCACCCCTCCCCCCTAGTAAATCCTTACAGTGATAGATTTATTCCCCAAAACCCTGGCGTTACCACGATTTAAGCTTACAAATTCCTGGTATGCTGCCACCCTTGGCGTTCAGTCAAGGCCAGTAATTAAGGCCTCTAAAAATGGGGCATTCATGATGAACAGATATTAACTTAAATTCATCCATCACGCCTCCTAAAAATTCCACGCAAGTCCAGGCGTTTCCATAACGCCTCCACAGTTAATTAGTTATAGCCTGCGGTGAAATAAATCCGGGTTGATATTCCACCAATATCTAACCATAATTCTTTTCCATCGTTTTTCTTTTATGTTCTTCAAAACCAAATTAGACATGTATATATAGAATTCCCCAAATTTACATACATAGGGGATTCACACTTCCCTTGTGACATTGTCCTAAATGTTACGAATAAATCAGTGCCTCCGCCCATGTACATATATCAAAATATATGGGTTCACTATTTTCATTTGCGTTCTGTTTGCATTACCTACTTAATGTTGTGACATTAAAAGTTCAGCCTTCAATATAAATATAAATATATATATAAATATATATATATATATATATATATATATATATATATATATATATATATATATATATATATATATATATATATATATATATATATATATATATATATATATATATATATATATATATATATATATATATATATATATATATATATATATATATATATATATATATATATATATATATATATATATATATATATATATATATATATATATATATATATATATATATATATATATATATATATATATATATATATATATATATATATATATATATATATATATATATATATATATATATATATATATATATATATATATATATATATATATATATATATATATATATATATATATATATATATATATATATATATATATATATATATATATATATATATATATATATATATATATATATATATATATATATATATATATATATATATATATATATATATATATATATATATATATATATATATATATATATATATATATATATATATATATATATATATATATATATATATATATATATATATATATATATATATATATATATATATATATATATATATATATATATATATATATATATATATATATATATATATATATATATATATATATATATATATATATATATATATATATATATATATATATATATATATATATATATATATATATATATATATATATATATATATATATATATATATATATATATATATATATATATAAGCACAATTATAAATATAGGCCTTCAATCCGTGTCATTCTCCTTTAGTAAATATATATACATATATATGTGCCCACTATTATATCTATATAAGATTTGTTTTCACCATGAACCCTTGTTTTTCTTAAGGATCTATTCTATCATTCTATGATAGATTTTATCATTAATCCATCATTTCTCTTTTCTCATGATGGATTTTTTAACTATTGATTAATCATGCCCTTTTGCCAAAGGACACTAAATCCATTTAATTAATTTCTTAGTATATATATATATATATATATATGAGTTTGTTTTTCAATCAGTGTCTTTTAAAACTGAAAACTATCGTTACCTTCCTCATCAGGACAGTCCATGTATTTTAATGTACCATTTTATTTCCGTCAAGGAATTGACCTTTTTCATGACTTCCTTTCCTCTTAGGATGTCACCTAAGTCATTAAAGGAAATTTGTTATATTTTCTTGTTTTTACTTAGGTATGTCGAGCCTAAGTCCCTCTTTCCCTAAACTCAGGTATTAATATAGATGTGAGATATGCTAGCGCCCCTATCTCTCTTATGGATTCTTTAATAATTTGCTCTTTATGCTCCCTAAGTTTTTACTTATATAGGTTGCAAGTTTTGTTTCTGAAGGGGCCTTGGCCTTGAGCTCCTCGCCCGGAGATAATTACAATAACACTTGAATTTACAATTATCTAGGGTTCTCTTAAGAGGGTTGTTACAGCCTCTCCCCCTTAAAATAACACCATCCTCAGTGTTCTTATGTTTAAGCACTTTCATGCCTCCATTCTGTCTCTTTCTTATCCTTGTCCTTCATCATGGTCCTTTTCGATCTTTCTGTATTTTCTCGAGCCGCTAATGTTCATGCATCTGCAGTTTTCTTGCAACAAATTCGGGTCTAGCCCAATTTTTTTCTGCAGCATATCAGATACAAAAATAACAATATAATTTAAATATCAGCCATAGAATCTTTTGTAATCTGCAATTTTTCTAGTGTTCATTGGTGCCATATTACCCAATTATTTCCATAATGCAATTGATATATCAATAAAACATGACTACAAGCATTGAAATCCCATTATATCAATAATGTCAATGCTATAAATCCATTATACAATTTTTATAATCCACAATGGCTCCAATATATACCTGTCAGTTCTATCTGTCAATTAATCAACATATTACCTCATCGGTACAAGTTTACCTGTAATGCACATACCTTTTTCCGCATTATTCCTTTCTTTGGATGTCCTCCATCCCAGCACATCAAGTGCCAATAGTACTCTAAGTACCAAATCAAGCCACCCAACACAAAAACGATACCAACACTTTGTGTATATCCTCTGTGCTATTCAGGGTGCTTTGTCATTATTCTTTTCTCTGGATGTTCCTTCATCCCAGCACACCAAGTGCCAATTAAAGCCACCCAACACAAGGATGATACTGTGTACCCCTCTTAGCGGTATCTCCTTTTTGTGCTCTTCAGGGTGCTTCACCAAGCTAAGGGACTCCATTCTCGCACACCCCACAACTCCCAGAGGTTATTCTCTTCACAGAGTCCCCCAACTCATGTGACAGTCCTCCAATGTGTGCGGAACAAGTCTTAACCACATGTCTTACATCTAGGCGTCCACAGAATGCATAATGGTCCCTCGCTGGCCCGGGGGAAAACAAGGTAGATTTTAACCACTACCTCCATCACCACTTCCTCATGGTGACAACTTAATACACATGATATTTAACTCATCATAGTCCTGGAGCTTTAGATTTTTCTCATGGTCATAATTTTCCATGCCTGCAAGCACTCTATGGGTGTTAGTTTATCATATTGCGGATAACCCAAAATTATCAATTATCATAGTTTCCTAGTTTGCATTGATTTGAATTTCCATTCATGAACTATATAACCTTGTAAATAATATAGAAAGTTATTCCTTACTCCCCTTTTATATATACCATAATGCATGTCATTTGTAGCAATTGTCATAATATCGGGGAAGCCTGCAAGGTTAGTATGTAGACAACATTCACCGTTAGTTTACGAACAACCGGATTATACAAATTTATTACTTCTAAAAACAACCTGAACGATAAAAATATAGGTGCATGTGTAAAGATACATCAGAAACATAACAATTCATATCATCAGCTTCTTAATACATAACCTAAATAAGCTGATCATTAAACTTACATGCTATGCCAAGTCAAGGTAGACATATTGTTATTCATTAAATCCTTTTAATGAACCTACCATATAGCCAGGCTTGTGGTGGTTTAGGTATACAGCTCAGGTGAATAAGGTGTCACATAATCCACCATCCACACATGTGCAATAGGTTTGGGTCTTGTTTTTTTTTTCTTATTTGACTCTTGGTGTTTAATAAATCTAGAACTCTACTAGACTTGATGATTGACCCAAAACACTCTATAAACAAATTCCTATACAAAGACACGACCTGTAAGAATAATTTACATTCTACTCACTAACCTTTCATACAAGTTCCAGTATCAGGATAGATGATCCCAGAATTATAAATCACCAAATTTCATTTTACCGCCATATTTTCATACAACAAATCCCAATACAACAAAATCTTGCTGCTCTTGATCTAAGATTAAGATAGATCTATGCTTTTGTATAAACTAATCCAAAGACTGATTAAAATGGATATGTGCTCATATATAAACTACTTAGTTATATTATTAAAGATGCTCATAAGTAGGTTTATCATGATTCATACCGTATCTGCACTTACGGTACATTCGTCAAATTTTCATAATATAGCAAATGACAATAAGACCGAATTTTGCTGCTATGGATCTAAAATTAAAATGGAACTGTGCTTGTATAAAAGCTACTTTGTTTATAATTTTAAATTTCATGATCTTATGCGCATCAAACAGCAATCTTAACCACAAGATCTGTTAAAAACTTTAAAAAAACAATAATTTGAATATATAAACAATATTTCAGCCTAAGCATTACAAAACATACACACAAACAACAATTGATGATGGAACCCCCGACCTGACTTGTAAATTGCACCTTTCAATACAATAATATATTGCTACTACAATGAACAAAATCCCGTACATATCATCTAGCTTTAATACTACATTTTACAAAATAATAAGATGTAACTATCATACTAATAACCTTAACACCCATACCAGTAGTATACAATACTCATACCAATGGTGCATACTGAATTTGGTAACCATAAACTCAGAAAAAAAATTACCCAACGTGTTTGGGGTGAGCTCTTCAACCATAATCAGGAATTTAAAGTGCTGGCAAACCCAGAATCAATTGAACGATATGCTCAGCTGTGAAAACCTACACTCTACTCTCCTACAGATTGGTATCACTGATTAGACTTTCTTGTTTCATTGACCTTTCTTGTGGGTCATTTGTTGAACATTATTGATATCACCTTCTTGTCAGATATAAATTGAAAAGTTGGAAGAAAATTGGAGATTTTCACAACACACTGTTACTTATTTCTAATTCAATTCTAGGAACTATCACTAGTGTTTACCCCTTTCTACTCTAACTTTATATTTATTTCTACTTATTTTTTTAAACTAAAGGTTGCTTTTGGCATTCTCTCATTATCATTATGACTTGTTGTACTTCCAAGTATCATTGACGTATGTTAGTCATTTACAAAAATTAATGTAAAATTTTTTATTTCTTTTTCCAAGTATTAGAACTAAAAAATATTTTTCTGCTTTATAGGTCCATATTTCACGCAGATGAAGATGAAGCTAGAATCAAAATACTTGAAGCTGCGTACTAATAAACCACAACTCCAATAAAGTATCAATGAAAAGTAAGCTTCTTTGATGCTTCAAATCCTAGTAGCTTCAACTGTAAAACACTAGATTAATAATAGTAAGGCATCATATGGCAGGGCGTTTCAAGTCCATATTATGCACCGCCATAAGCAGAAAGTTTCAAACTAAATATTTCAGTTTTTTCATGAAGTCGTGGCATCAAGACAACGTTACCCAAAAGAAGATTAGACCCACAGAGAGCGCAGCGAGCAATTTAAACCACGGAGCCCTGGATTTTAAACTGCTAGAACCCTTCAATCAAGTACAGATAAATTAAACAAAACAAAACAAGAGAAAATGCATACCATAAGTAAATCCCCAAAGGGTAGGTGCCTCTTCTTCTATTCAGAAACATAGAAAACCATCCAAGGTAGACTCGTTCTCCCCTTTTTCCCAAATGCCGAGTATGCAGAGGTGTGCCAATGCTCTTATTTCCACAAAGACTCTCTTATAACAAAAGTCAAAAGAAAGAATCTATAATCACTAATCAAACTTTCCACGTTATTAATTAACCAATGAATTCAATAAAATACCAAATACTAATTGCATCTATGCAAAGTTACAAATCTGTAGAAGGCCCAACAGCTCCAGAGTTGTAACCTCGCTCTGATACCATATGTAATATACCTCTTATCTCTTAAAGATACAATCCATTCAAGACGTCTGCAAAAATAAAACTTTAGTAATCTTTTCACCAAGTAAAAACATTTATATTGCATTCATAGCCATCATGTAACAAAGAAATAACGTGTAAAGTCCCTCTTGTATGCCCTAAGCGTTGTATAATTGTAAATTTTTTCTGGTGTGGAGATCAAGGCCAAGGCCCCATCAACCAAACCTCATGAGTTAGGGGATTACTTCCTTAATTTTGTAGGTCTAGGAGACTTACACTACTAGATTTTGATCCAAAATCCGACAGTTTTTTCCGATGGCGCGTGGATTTTTTATTTTAACCGTGCCAAAAATCAGAAAGATTATTTTTTTTTTTGAAATAATGGGCATAAGCATCGCTTATGTGACGGCGATAAAATTGCTATCCTCCTAAGTGTAGCTTAAGCGACGGTTCTCCCCCTAAGTGTCGCATAAGCGACGGTTTGCCTCCTAAGTGTCGCTTAAGCGACGGTTTTCCTCCTAAGTGTCGCAAAGTCTCCACAAAACCTGTATTTTACCAAAAGTAGTAGTGAAGGCCCCAAAACAACCAACATATATTAAGAAGACTTTGCAAGTGTGAAAGCCCCAAAACAACCAACCTCTATTAATAAGACTTTGCAAGTGTGAAAAGGAATTTTTTCATGATGAAAAAAATAATACTTGTTAGTTTCAAATGGAAATAAACTTAGGTTACATTTGATGGGAGAAGGAATGAAAGGAGCGAATAAAAAGGGATATTGTGCCCAATAATAGTGTTTGGTAAATTAATTTGAGAAGATAAAGAGTATTTATGTTGCTATGAAGCTAGGAAACATCAAATGTGAAGAGCATAATGATGTAGTCAAGGAAGTGGTGGTTACCATTTCTATGAAATAGGTGTATGAGAGATTTTGAAGTGCATGGCGAAGAATGATGAGAATAAAATGAAGATGGTGTTTTCAAGTGTTGGAAAGGTACATTAAATATAGGAAATATTTGAAGGTGGGGGAATGGTTGAATAAGTGGTATTTAGAAAATAATTATAAGAAGGAAGAAACATGGATGCTTGTAGTTAAAATTGGCCAATTTTTTATATTTTAATCCAATGAGAAAATATTATCATGTTGTTTCCTAATAAGAAATTTTAATGTAGGACTATGATTGAGTTAAATAATCCCACATAAAACCCAAAATTATTTTTAAATTTTAGCTCAACTATTTAGTTATTTTTAAGATATGATCAAGTTTTTTTTTATAAAATGTTAACCAATTCAAAGGTACAACTAAATTCATTCTCCATTTCAAAATTCAAGTAATGAAAGAAAATGTTTTTGTGTATAAAGTGTGAATTTAAGTGGAAGAATAAGAATTAACCAAATTAATTATATGAATCTTGATTATACTATGGCTTGACTTTCATGGATCACATTTTACTTCTTAAATTTAAATTAAGAAAAAATATTAAGCTCTTTTTGGTGAATCTTTATAGGATAATAGATTGAAAGGGAACTTGAGATGCATATAAAATGAAAGAAATATTAGAGGAAAAGGGAATGAATGATTTCAATGGAAAGGGAATGATTGAGTTCAACACTCTAACTTGGGGAAGCTTGGGATAATAAAGATTGAAATCTATTACCTTTCGACCGGGTTCACCAAATCGATTTGTGGAGGGAAGAGAAACCCCATTACTATTATGGGCTCGGCCCTCATTGTTATCTATTGGGTTTGACAGGGTTGCATTACCCGCGTGATTTTCTCTCTTCGCACCATACAAGACAAGGCCATGGACGGGAGCGAGGAGGATCTTACAACACTATGTAATCAGGGCCGCCTCAGAGAGGCACTGGAGACTCTGTATCTCATGGATCCCCAACGAGTTTCCATAGACTCTTCTGCCTACGATTCTCTCTTGCAGGCCTGCGTCGATTACAGGGTCCTGCCAGAGGCCAAAATAGTCCACGTCCACATCATTCTCACTGGATTCAAATTTCTTCGTGTCCCATTGCATGACAGACTTGTAAACATGTATGCTAAGTGTGGGAGTCTCTTGCATGCGCGCGCAGTCCTTGATGAAATTTATGAACCCAATACTATTTCATTCTCTATCATGATCGCAGCTTATGCTAGGGAAGGCCATGGCGAGGAGACTTGGATATTGTTTTACCAAATGAAACAAAGAGGCATCCAGCCAGATGAGTTTATGATTCCCAGCGTTCTCAGAGCATGCGGTCTCATGGCAAACCTTAAATGTGGTAGAGAGGTTCATAGAGAAATAATTAAGAGCAACACATTCCAAGATAATGTCTTCATAGGGACTGTGCTTGTTGACATGTATGTTAAATGCCAGAGTTTGGAGTATGCGCGCAATGTATTTGACAAAATGCCAGAACGAAATGTATTGTGGAGGGGGTTACTTGTCGCCAATAGTTTTCATGGATCTTGTGTAGTGCAAGGCTCTGTCTGAGCAGAATTTAAGTTATGTTTTATTTGTCATTTCCCATTTGCATACTTCATTAATGAAACCTTATTATATTTTCCTTAATCTGTATAGTATGTAGAGAAATGTATCTCATGTATCATGCCTTAATGGGGCAAAAGGAGGAGTTATTTCATTTCTGAGAGTCCTTTTTTGTAGGAAGATATTAATCACGATGGTGAGGATCAGTGTCTTGAACGATGCACTGAGGAGCATGTATAATGCCGAAAAGCGTGGGAAACGGCAAGTGATGATCAGGCCGTCATCAAAGGTTATTATCAAGTTCCTCCAAGTCATGCAAAAGCATGGTATGTCTATTTTCAATTCTCATTTTGTTTCATACTGGCTCTAATTGGTACCATGTTCTCTGGATCTCTATCGCTATGATAATTTTCTGCTCTTTTTGGAGCGAATACATTGTATGCTTTTCGGTCTCTAAGGCAGTGTCTTGAGAAGAATTATGTTATTGCATCGATATCTGTTAACTTTTCTGTTTTCTTCCAGGTTATATTGGAGAGTTCGAGCTAGTTGATGACCACAGAGCAGGTAAAATTGTTGTAGAGCTTAATGGAAGGCTCAACAAGTGTGGGGTCATTAGTCCGCGTTTTAATGTTGGGGTGAAAGAAATTGAATCCTGGACAGCTCGTTTGCTTCCTTCTCGACAGGTAGTGTTTTGTGTGGCATTGGCATAAATGGATTGATATACTGTTAAACTAGTTTATGCCCCATCTATAGAATGAACCTAGTTTTCTTATTTCTTAGTTCTGTTTTCATCAAGATTTTTTTTGCATGTTCAATAGACACTTTTTTCTCTCTTGTGCCTGCAGTTTGGATTCATTGTGTTGACAACCTCAACTGGCATCATGGATCATGATGAGGCCAGGAGAAAGAATGCTGGTGGAAAGATTTTGGGTTTTTTCTATTAGAGGCAGTTATTATATTATTATTCTCGGTGGAGCTCAGGAATGGTTTTCATGGTAGTTAACATTGTGAGTCAACAATTTTTGGAAGAATTATGACAATTTTGTATTCAAGTTAAGAATTTGACTTTTATATTTGGAGTTAAACTTGATTTATTTTTCTTAATGCTCTTGGTTTCCTTGAATCATTACACCGTAGAAATTATATCAATTAGTCCTTAACATATGTATTTTGAGATTTCTACTTCAATTTACTTGTTATTCATTGTGAAAGACTTCCTTTGGGTTGAAGGTGTGCATGAAATCTTTTCTCTTGGATTCTATTATATTCCAGAAATTTTTTTGGCCTTTGATAATATGCTGAGATAGCTATACACCTTCATGCACACTAAATGTGATTTGGAGCAAGTTAAGTTTAATTGTTGTAGATGATGAACATTCTACGGTGGGATGTCAGCAGAGTGTTCTTCTTCTTTAGCAACCATGTAACTTATTTTCTCTTTGCAATGTTTAGGTGGTTGAGTGGCATTTTTGGTAACCTTTGTGATATAAAGTAAGCATTTTTGGCATTGTTAAAGGCTAGCTCCAGATGCTTTCATAACAGTATCATCATTCGAAACAGTATCAAGGATTATTTCTCCAAGGAAAACCTCACTGAAAACTCTCAGCACTTAACTGAACTGTGATATATGGATGATAACTGGGTAAACTGATGCATGAATTAGGTGCCTAACTCTGAGGCAATTGAGTCAGTTGAGCATCTGACCTCCCATCTATGAGAGGTTTCAAGTTGCATCATAGATGAACTTGTCCCTTGATGTTTGATAAATGGAATTTGTACAGGCCATTTTGTTTTAGTTCTATTTTTAAACTTGCATTCAATTTTTGTAATGCCCCTTTTGAACATTTTTCTGTCAAGTATTTGAATTCAATGA
Source organism: Pseudotsuga menziesii (assembly GCA_001517045.1). NCBI lineage: Eukaryota > Viridiplantae > Streptophyta > Pinopsida > Pinales > Pinaceae > Pseudotsuga > Pseudotsuga menziesii. Next base: position 293,498 of record LPNX010126138.1, on the reverse strand, counting down.
TCCATGTTGGTTTTTGGGATTCCTCTCAGTAAATGTTATCCTTGTGAGGAGGGTCAATTATTTGATAACGTATTGTTGCCTTCGAATTTGGGCTCCACACGACCTCTATCTTCATTCCATGGAGAAGTGTGCCCTACGGTCTACCCAAAAGGAGTTTATTTGACTTCCACCTCAACTCACTCTAGTCTAGTAGAGTTCAATTCAATTGACTTTTCCTTTAGTTCACTTCAATGCACTTTAGCTGAGTTCACATCATTTCAGTTTGACTTCAGTCTATGTACATGATATTCAAGGAGTTCGTCCATAAGCTAAATCTACTCAAGCAAAGGTACAGCACAGTACACTGGTATTGAATTGACCTATTCATGGAGAAGTGTGTCCTACCTAGGAAAGAATAGATCTCATGCAAGATCATTTGGATTTTAAGTTTTAACAAGTTGGTGTTTTCAGGGGTTTCCGAAAGAGTGTCGGATATTAAGACTTGTGGACATGCCATGAAGTGTCTTACAGCATTTTGTGAGGCTGTTGGTCCCAGCTTTGTCTTTTATAGAGTAAGCCAAGATCTACATTTTCTATCATAGAAACCAACATTTTCCTCATTTTTTATATATTTGCAAATATATTGAACTTACAACACATTATTCCCATTGCTATTTATATGTATAACTGGATTTTTTTATGCTATTAATTGTTGTTTGCTGGCTTGTATGCTTGTATCCAGATGCTTAAAAACAAGGCTTTGTTGTTGGTTCTTCACTTTGTAGAGAAATCATTCTAGGCATCTGGATGATTTAAACCAATTGGGCTCTGAAATATCGAAGGTTTCCAAGGATGAAATTGTAATAAATTCCTCAAATTTCTCTGCAAGCTGGTGCTTTTCCATGGAGTCCTGGATTGGGTAGAGACAAGTTGCTTGAAATTGAATACTTCATAAGTTTTAGCAGAATTCTGCGCCATAATGTTCATTTTGGACATACAGGGGAGCTATCACAGCTGGCAAATATCATTCTATCGTTTTCAACCTTCTATATCATTCTATAGTTTTCAACAGCTGGAGCTATCATAGCTGGCATCTTGTCCTTGTTCGTTTTCCCATTTCCATCCCTTTTCCTACACTACAACTACCATACATATTGTTGAGGTGTACTCTTACTATATCACCTAGAGCGCCCCCACTCCATGCCTTTAGCAATGTTCCTTAATGATACCCCTTTGAGCTGGAAGAGAGGCAATCTAATGAGAGGGGAAGAGCAATTGAGGTGACTGTGGGTAGCCTTCCTAAGTTGCACAAGACTAGCTCCTTGGTGCTGGGGGCTTTACATCATTGGGGTTGCTAGATTTTTTTGGTAACAAGTGACTTGGTATCTTTGACTACACATGCACACTCCTTTGAAAATGAGTTCATTTCTTGAGATAGAGAGTTGCTGGAAATTTTCATTTTTTTGGATATTTCTTGAGGGATTCTGTTAATGATTTTCAACTCGGCGTAGACATAACACCGTTTAAGGGAGTCAACCTGCACTCACAAAAAAAATGGAGAGAAATTTTATCCAAGTAAACAACATATGCAGTAAATGGAAGAATACACAAAACAAATGGTTGAGAATCAAAATTATAGGTCGATCCTCCTCTACATGAGAAGGTCAATTCAACGATGGCGCATATTAACCATGCACATGATTATTAATGATTTCTTTGTTATATCTAGTAAACAAATAATAGATGCAGACTTAATTAAATTGGCATTCCCAATAATCTAAAAACATATTATAAAAGTTGAAAGGGGAAACACTAACATGTATATTCCTTGTAAATTATAATATTTTTTCTTCTAAGCAGTTCATGGGAGCATAGAAGAATCATCATTATAGTGAAGGAGATTCATCTTCCTTGGTGATGGAGTTGAGTATGCATATGTACCAATGATATTAAGAAAAGTGACATATTTCTTAGGCCACGAATGACCTCCTATGCAAACAGTCAAGCCTTGAGAAGCATCTACATGTAGGGTGAAGAAACCAAGAACCCATGGCATGGCCTCTCCCAATTATAGATTGAGTGTGATCATCAATTAACTCAGAGAAATATAACACAAGAACAAAATTGTAATTTTATCCTCCATAAAAAAAATTGGGAATCGGATATTTGTTTCAAAACTTGGTGTTTTCGGTACTGGGGTTTATTGCTTTTTTTTGTTAGGTTTTAAGATGTTGAAGGGGTTTTCTCATATGAAATTATCAGGTATATCTCTTTGCAAGGGATCTTCTTTTTGTGGTTGTCCCATTCTTGCACTAGTTCGATGTCTTGAGATGTAACCTTGTTTCTTTTCTTCATTGTGTAGTTCTTCATATGGAAATGAAAATGGGTTAATTATTGTTGTTTCATTTACCTTGACCCTTATGATGTCTTCTTCCTTTTTCTTTACTTAGAGCCTGTTTTTTGAGTTTTTGGATAGGAGGAAGTGGCATGGCATGAACTATTTCATGGAAACCTTTTCAATGGAACTTCTGGTTTTCATAGTCCAAAATTTAAGTTGGACTGAAGTCATTAGAAAATAGGGTCGATTATGATGGTAACAATTTGGTAGTGTCAATATCCTAGCATATTGCGGTGCAAGAGAGGATCCCAATGTCTACAGGATCACCAAAGTTGGCACCACATATGCTTACCAATACTCTTTGTTACCACCTATATTGTATGGTTTGGAATTAGGTCTTCTTGAGGTTGCATCTATGATATGTTCATGATGAGATATTGCAGGACTAGATTAGAAATGAAACCATGTTGTCAATTCCGGGTTAGATGAATTATGGTAGTTGGTTCTATGGAAGCAAATAACAAAGCCTCAAATTTTGAAAAAGAAGGAAACTTATTGTTTCTAAACAACAATATCTCAAGACTTGGAAAAAGAGATACAGTTAGAATATTTCAACAAGGAATTGTTGGATGCTCTAATTTAAAATCCTTGGTATAGTTGGAAACCCTTCTAACTATGATATGCCTTATTTCCCATCTAAAAATATGGTCAACCTTATCAGAAAGTTCATGTTGCATCATCATCGAAAGGTAAATAAATAGATAACCATCTGTGTGTGTAATGGCCTCGGGACTGGAAATACCACTCTTTCTATAGATCACCAGAGGGAACTGATCTGAGACTGCACATGCTTTTATATATATTTTTTTTAAAACTGTCGCTTAAGCAACAGTTCCATAGGTGTCGCTTTTCCGACGCTTATCCTTCAAATCCGTCGCTTATCCGAAGCTTCTATCTGTCACTTTTGCGACAGTTTTTCTTAATATCCGTCGCTTATCCAACGGTAGGAATGAGATTTTCTTAAAAAAATATCACTACCGTCGAAGAAAAGCTGTTGCTTGTTAGTTTTTCAACATTTAAGCTAGCATTATGTTAAGATCTTTTCACTGAGAGAATAACAAGCACAGCAATCACATAAGCAGATCACAAGAGACAAGAGACACAAAGATTTTAGGAGGGGAAACCATAAATGGATAAAACCCCTCAACTTCCTCTAAGATAGTATCACCACAAGATGTGATCCCAAAATAGTAATATGGCCTCCCAACACAACATCAGCCTTCTGTCTTCTGTCAAGCCAAAGATTTCCTTCTCCAAAGGTGCACCATACTTTAGAGAGCAAGAGAGCTAAGTCACAAGTGATAAATAGAGAGACTCTCACTCTCTATTTATATTCTTCCATTGACTTGAAGTGCACTCAACCATGTAGGATTAACTTATAATTAATTACTTGATCCTACACCTTAATTAGTGTATAATAACCCAAGTGCCCCTTAAACTGTGGGGACTTACCTAATCACTTGATATGACTTGTTTACATTATTAATCCTCCCGATCGGAACATCGGGGCATGACCACATGACTCAAATACATAATAGAAAAATCCTGGAATAAACATCGGGTTACAATATATGAAATACATAGAAGAATACATTCCAATGTTACATATACATCAACACTCCCTCTTAACTAGGAAGGTATTCTTTCGACACAATTTTCAGCACTGGTCTTCTTCTTGTATCACTGGATCATGTTCGTCTTCAAGTCATCTTCATCTTCAAGTCATCTTCATCTTCAATTCATCTGGATCTGGATCATCATACAAAGGCATCACTGGATCTAGATCATCACTCGATATGGATCAACATCACTGGACTGGATCTGGATCATCACTCGATCTGGATCATCTCTCTGGACTTGATCTGGATCATCACTCGATCTGGATCATCACTGCTAGATCCAGATCATCACTCGATCTGGATCTCTCGGAGTCATCATACCTAGAGATGGATCATCATCACTTGATCTGGACCTCCGCTGGTCATCATCAAGTGTGTACTATCTCGTCATAGGAAGTTCTACAGAGCCAGCCCTTTTTCATGCTGGATGTAGGCCCACCACCTGCAGGTCTTCATCATCACCGGCCATACTGTGGAATCCTCAGGCCTTATTACGTGTGTCACAAAACCTTGAAAGATAATCCCAGGCTGTTATGAGCACATAGCTCTACCTATAGGATCTCCCAGGGCTCCGAATTACATGTGACCTCACCACAAAACCTCGCAAGAGCATCCCAGGCTGTTACGAGCACACAGCTCTACCTATAGGATCTCCCAGGGCTCCGAATTACATGTGGTCATGGAAAAACCTCGCAAGAGCATCCCAGGACTGATTACGGGCACACAGCCCAACCTAACGGATCTCCCAGGGAACCGAATTACATGCCATAGGACAAAACCTTGAAAGAGCATCTGCCAGATATCCCAGGGAACCAAATTACATGCCATAGGAAAAACCTCGAAAGACTATCTGCAGATCTCCTAGGGCTCCGAATTACATGTCCTCCCAGAGAAAAACCTCGAAAGAGCATTTGCCAGATGTCCCAGGGCACCGAATTACATGCCATAGGCAAAACCTCGAAAGACCATCTACAAATCTCCCAAGGCTCCGAATTACATGCTCATCTGCACAACCTGACTAAGTGTTCCTTGTAACTGAACAGGTGCCTCCATTCCTAGAATGGCAGTTTCCCTTACATCTGTCCTACTTGACAGAATGGCCAACACTTATATCTGACATGGAAGGAACTAAATCCTTTAGCCATGAATAGAATGGCTCTGCCCTTACATCTGACCTGCTCGTCAGAATGGCACAATCCCATCCAATGATGGAAGACTCTCAACTCCAACAAGGAGAGATTTATGCACTTACATCTGCCATGGAAGGAACTAAATCCTTTAGCCATGCACAGAATGGCTCTACCCTTACATCTGACCTGCTCGTCAGAATGGCACAATCCCATCTAATGATGGAAGACTCTCAACTCCAACAAGGAGAGATTTATGCACTTACATCTGCCATGGAAGGAACTAAATCCTTTAGCCATGCACAGAATGGCTCTGCCCTTACATCTGACCTGCTCGTCAGAATGGAACAATCCCATCTAATGATGGAAGACTCTCAACCATAATGAAGAGAGATTTGTACACTTACATCTGACATGGAAGGAACTAAATCCTTTAGCCATGAACAGAATGGCACAGCCCTTACATCTGACCTACTCGTTAGAATGGATCTCAATCTTAGCACTCATATTAGTCATGGAAGGAACCAATCCTCTCACCATGACAGAATGACTCAGCCCTTACATCTGACCTGCTTGTCAGAATTGCTTTGGATCTCTAGCACTCATATCTGACATGGAAGGAACTGAATCCTCTCACCATGACAGAATGGCTCAGCCCTTACATCTGACCATGTAAGGAACCAATCCTCTCACCATGTCAGAATGGCTTTGGGTCTCATCACTGTCTCTAGGAGGAAGCCTCGATCTGGAGAACACCAAGTCTCTCTCTGAAGTACTCAAATTTCAGCCTAGCCAATGGCTTCGTCAATACATCAGCTATCTGTTCCTCCGTCGCAACATACAGGAGCTTCACTGCTCCTCTCTGCACCATATCCCTGATATAGTGATACTTGATCTCGATATGCTTCGACTTGTCATGAAACACTGGATTCTCTGACAACTTCACGCAACTCTGGTTGTCACAATGTATACAAGTAGCATCTAACTGGAGATCAAATATATCAGACAATAGCTTCCACAGCCATACTGCCTCACAACTAGCTGAACAAGGTGCGACATACTCTGCTTCAGCTGTACTCAGTGCCACATAGGATTGCTTCCAACTAAACCAAGAGATCACACCTGATCCCATACTAAAGCAACATCCCGAAGTACTCTTCCTGTCGATGGCACTGCCTGCCCAATCTGAATCAACATAACCCTCCAGGTTAATCTTCTGATTCACATCATACTTGAGCCCATAATCAATTGTACCCCTGCAGGATTTGTAACCATCAAGTGAACATGTCTCAATGTTTTCACAGCAAAGCAAATATCTGGTCTTAAGTACATCAAGGACCCAATCATCTAACGATACATCGTAGCATCAACCATCTCTGAAGAAGCATCACTCAAAAGCTTCAGGTTTGATGCCATAGGTGATGCCATGCAGTCCATCATCCTGAACCTCTTTAGGATCTCTACTGCATACTTCCCTTGTCCAAGGAAGATTCCATCTGTATTCTGCCACACCACCATACCTAGAACAATAGTGCATCGACACATAACAGGAGCATCACTGGTCTTCCACATTCAACCCTGGAACAAAGGTTGGAATCCACTTTACTCTCAGTAAAGCCTAGAATCATCAGTAATCTGGCCATCCTGTCATACCATGTTGAACCTCAGGATATTCTGCAATCACTCCCTCTGAAGCAGAGCATCATACTCCCTCTGTCTTCCGTACTCTATGCACTGAAACATTTTGTATTGGAGTGACAAGTAGTATCCATCTAGGATCAATGGATACTAAGATCCTCTATCTTGAACTTCTTCAAAAGTTCATCTTGCACCCATCTGTTAGCTTGTCATATTATTCTTTGTCTTTGAACTGTCGTCACTTGTTCTTCGGAACAAGTCTTCATCCTTCTTTGCTTGTAGGCGATTATGTATGCGATATTTCCTACAAGTCAAATGCAATTGTATGGTTAGAAACATTTCATAAGGAATAACCATACTGGCAAGCACTTATGCATACATATATGATCATGCAACTACTTTAGCCAATACAACATTCATCCATATCTCACTAAAACTTTCTAGATGCCTTCCATCTCTACGAGGACAACATTGAGATTGTGCACTAATCCAATATGTCAGCAAAGAGGTTTCATTCTAGATAAGTAGAAATGGAGAATTTGTATAGCCCCATGAGCTACTTACCCATCACATGCATATTAGTAGTATTTTGTCATTAATGCAAACATCCTATCATTCATAATACAATAACTGAATATAAACAAATGCATAACAAAATAATATAATTAAATGACAATTGAATACTTATCTTTATTTGTTTCGAGGGTAGACTCCTTCTTGAGCCTTCAGCTTCATCGTCTTCTTCATTCATAGTCGCATCGTTTCTTATCCAAATGCTGAGGTGGATAAGAAGTTCTTCAAGAGTTGAGTTCTTCATATTCCTCATTGCTTGAGGGATCTTATTTGGATGGAAATATCTTGATCTTCAGTTGCTCCCATCTTCTCTTCTCTTCTTATGATTCGATCTTCTTCTTCTTCACGAAGTCTTATGAAAGTAATCACTTCCTTCTGGAACACATTCCTTGAATGAATTCTACGATCCTGGGAGGCCATTCAAGGTGGCCATCACCACTTCTGCATTCTTCACTGCTTCTTTTACCGCTTCAAGTTGTTCTTGATTTGAGAGACTCTTATGACTGCATGGTTTCTGCATTCTAGATCTTCACATTCTTCAACTGGTTTCTTTAGGTCATATTCTGATTTTGTTATTCCCTTCAAATAGCTCGAAATTCAGGAAGACCTTCAACAACATTGCTTGCAATAGGTAGTGCTCTGTAATGCACATGTGCAAGCCTTCTATGCCAAATCTCATTTGGCTCTACATGGATCAAGGCTTGTTCTGGTTGGCCCTTCAATTCATACAAGCCTCCTTCTTGTTCTCCAATCACTACCACATCATCGATAGTATTTCCTTTTGGCCATATTATGACTTAACCATCTATGAATGCAGCCCGCATCCCTTTTGCATGAATGCTGAAATGGAGAGAAGGTTCTTCTTCAATCCTTGTGAGGTGATTCATGTTCTGACAGTCTTACAAAGGATTCCTTGAATCCCGTCATATGTTTGTAAGCCCCACTGTCTATAAGCCAATCATCACTTCCATGACTAATGTTACCTATGAGAGCTGATATTAGAACATATTCATCCTTGCTTGAAGAATCTTCACTTTCATATCTGGATCTCTTTCTAGATGGTTCATCATCCTCTGCAGCAAGAGCATGATGTCTTCTTTGGCCTCGTCTCCCTCTGAAACTGGAACCTCCATACTCATGTAGGTGTCCAATCCATTTTCTTCAGAGAGATCATATACTTCCAGGATTGGAAGTTGTCAACATCTGCAAGCTTTTCACTAAGCTGATGTGATATATCATATTGAAATGAGAACCTCAAATGGAAATAGCAAAGGATTAGATATTACCGATTTGAGGTGTCCGTCCTTGTCCCGGAGTTCGTTGATCTAGGGTTTGTCACAGAAACCCTAATTTTCAAAACTTGGAATATTTTAGATCTGATTGGATGAACAGATAGATCTCTTCAAATGGAGCTGTCTAATGTACTCCTTTTCTGAAAACAGTGAAGGGAAACTCCCAGAACAGGAAGCCCTAATTTTCTGATTTCTTCTGCAGAAATTCCTGTTACTGTTTCTGTGATATCTCCGAAATTACTGATCCTCTGTGTCCACAATTTCTCACTGAGGTAACCTCGCACGTCCCTGATCCAAAACCGTAGGTTTCATTAGAATTCGTTTCGCCATTTGGGATTTATGATCATTTTCCCAAGGTGACCTGTTACTGGACTGTTCAAAACAGCGACGTTGTACGGCATTCCACGTGTCACTGGTTCATCTTCTGAGTCTGAAATTTGTACCACAGAAAGTACAGTCCATCCCCTTTCTAGAAAATCTTTAGGAATTCCATTTGGAACTCTGTAGCCCAAGGTATTATAAATCTCCCCAGGTGACCTGTTTATGGATGATTTCTGGAAGAGGCTGGAACCCTAACTTGGAGAGATCATATCTCCCTGAATATAGCGAATATGAGGCTGAGCGTTTTACATAGTGTTAACCAGGATTTTATCTTCAGCCCCTGCAATTTTTTAGCTTCTGAGACTTCTCCAATCTTGGAATATAGCGACTGTACCAAAACTTAGCAGTTTTAGTATTTAGGGTTTCTCCTAGCTCAAGGTCAAACTAGGGTTTGACTTTCCCGGAGTTTCACCCAACCAAATTTATTGATCCAGGTCTCTAAATTTCGATTTTGATGAGGAGAACAATACTATGCTGGTCTCACCCAAAAATTTCTCTTCTGTAGAAAGCCCTAATTTCCACATCGAAACTAAAAATGCTTGAAATTGAATTCTGCATCGACAGAAAGATGCACCCTTCAATGGAGAGACATCCTAGCATACTTTTGCTGAAAATCTGTGGAGGAAGATCCACAAAATAGGAATCCCTAGTTTCTGTAGCTGCACAATGTCTTCTTCTCAGGTTATCTCTGATACCATGTTAGTTTTTCGACATTTAAGCTAGCATTATGTTAAGATCTTTTCACTAAGAGAATAAGAAGCACAGCAATCACATAAGCACATCACAAGAGACAAGAGACACAAAGATTTTAGGAGGGGAAACCATAAATGGAGAAAACCCCTCAACTTCCTCTAAGATAGTATCACCACAAGATGTGATCCCAAAACAGTAAGATGACCTCCCAACACAACAGCAGCCTTCTGTCTTCTGTCAAGCAAAGATTTCCTTCTCCAAAGGTGTGCCATACTTTAGAGAGAAAGAGAGCTAAGTCACAAGTGATAAATAGAGAGACTCTCACTCTCTATTTATATTCTTTCGTTGACTTGAAGTGCACTCAACCATGTAGGCTTAACTTATAATTAATTACTTGAGCCTACACCTTAATTAGTGTATAATAACCCAAGTGCCCCTTAAACTGTGGGGACTTACCTAATGACTTGATATGACTTGTTTACATTATTAATCCTCCCGATCGGAACATCGGGGCATGACCACATGACTCAAATACATAATAGAAACATCCCGGAATAAACATCGGGTTACAATATATGAAATACATAGAAGAATACATTCTGAAGTTACATATACATCAACATTGCTTAACCGACGCTTATTTTTTAACCGACGGTTACCTAGGTGTCGCTTAACCGACGGTTAATCAGGTGTCGGATAAACGACGACAAGTTTACGACGCTTAAAAAAAAATCAAAGTGTCGTACATGCGACAGGGAAGTGTCGAAAATCCGACATGACCGCCGTCGGATTTTTGGTTACTGTAACTTAACAACCTCCAAGCTAATCGACTAAAAGATGGGTAAACAATGGGTGAAAAACCCTAGAGGGCCAGTAAAGGTGACGGGAAATCATCGCGGTACGAACGAGGGAATCGAGCTACCACCCTCGCCCTCGACCGTAAGTCACTTCTCAGTCACATGCCTAATACCAACATGCGAGCTAGGGCTCAAACATGAGGCAACTATCACAAAAAAAAACACCCTAAATTGACGCCGTAATTTTACGTTTTGTTTGGATCATGGCGATGTGGTCTCACTTTATAAGAGACTCATACTAAGACAGCATAGTTAGGAAGAAGAAATATTCCTCCTTTTAACCGACATAAAATAAGTTAAGAATAAGGTTAAAAAGAGTTAAAAATATATATATATAAAAGGAAGGGAAAGCGATCCAAGGAGCCAATGGTCAATTGGAGTACACGTTATTGTCTCCTTAAAGAAGGAAAAAGAGAAATATAATACCTCCACCATGCCTCAGTTCCTAAATAGCACCTAGATATAGGAACTTGCACATATGCCTAATATGTGAGGTTAAAATCATGATGCATATAATAATAGTACATGTATATGTATGCTAATTTCATGTAGAGCATTACATAAGTAAAGGCACCATGAAGTAAATCATATACATATAGTAAAGCATATAAAATCATGATATATATAAGAGAGAACATGCACATGTTTACGTGAAAGGAATTTCATGTAAATAAAGATATATATATATAATAAGAGTACTCTTACTAATTGAGTAGTGATTTCGAGAGGGGTGATAGCCTCGATTTTTGGAACCGTTACCAGGTTCTAGCAGGCGTCTTTAACGACCTTCATCTATTAATGGTTTGAGATATGTTCACTGGGTAATCTCTGTAATAACCCTAAGTAACAGCCACGGATTTGGGAGGCGTTACAGGGCAGGCGTGAACATGATTTATGGAGGCGTTAGGAATGTTTCATGGGATATATTTTCCCAGATTATGGAAAAAAAGGAGGACACGCAGAGGGAAAAGAGAGGCAGGACCAGCTGCGCATTTGAGGGGGTCTTTGCACATTGAAGGAATTGCATTCCAATGAGGGACATTGTGTGGATTCGGAAGAAGGCATCCAAGCACAAAGACAACGATCTGTGGGGGAAACTCATGTATATGTTTGCAGCCACCAAGGTCTGGCGTACCTATATAATTGGCCGTACTCAGTTGTAAGTCTCTGTCCTTTTCTATCCTCTTTACATATGCTTAATGCCGGAACGTACTGAATATTTGTGTGCAAGCGTGGACTGCTAGAAATTAGGGTTTTGGGGATAGTTCCCTCTAGTATATAACTTGGGAGTTAGGGACTGCGTAGATAAACCCGATCCACTATCACTATGGGTTGAAATAGGTTACCATGGCGGGAGCCTTGTACGATTTGTTGGAAAATCATACACAACTAGAGCTTGACCACGGTTTCTACCTTCGAACGAGATTTTGGGTTGGATTTTGCAGCCTAACATTCCGAGGTTTTCATGTTGATCTTTATCACGAACAGTGATTCACCGGGGTCTGGGCACACATTCCTTCCAACTTGAAGGTGTGAAACTTCAGGTCTTATGCTCCCATCTTTTTTATGGCATCTCTTGCATTTACTCATGTTTCAGTTTTAAAGGCCAACGATGGAATCCTTAACCTCGTATCCTGATTCCAAGTCGAGGGTGAGTGTTTTCTGAAACCCCTTTTGTTTTGCCTGTTTAATCTTAATACATCATAGCTCCGGTTAGGCGGTCCCTTTGCTTTCCAGCGCCAGGATATGGAGTGTTGCCATGGCGTGACCCTTAGGATGTACGCTCAAGGTGATTTAGGTTATGACATTTTACTCACAACCTTCCTTCCGGCGATTCTTTAAAAAAGATCCGATCGGTTATGCATTAATGATGTCAACCCTATATGTTCAAAACCGGATCTTTATGTTTGGTATTTTTTGCCCTCTTTTTGTGAAGAACCCACACTAGGTCGTTTGGCCTGCTATTTTTCTTCTGTAGTGATTCATTTGCTTGATCTACATTTTTTCCAAGTTATATGGAATGTTTTTGTAAAACATGAAACTCGCCGCTTACGTGAATTACTGAGGCAACTCACTGCTTTGTCATTCTTTCCTGAGACTGTTCTGATGCCTGATGTTGGGCCGTGTTTGATGGTTCCACCACCTTACATGGAATCCGTTTGAAAGGGAAAAGGATCATAGACCTAAGTGGCTATCCCCCGTCTCTTCATTTAAAAGGAATAGAATGTTGGGGTTAATCCAACACACGCTCCATGCTTTGAAATGTTAAAAGTTGGCAATTCTTACCCTGGGAAAGTATAAGGGGTTTTGTTGAAGCCGTCTGCTTATTCTCTGTCAAGAATTTGACCTAGTATTTGGGTATTGCCGCCCTACATTCCTAACATATTCACCAAGAGGTTATTGGAATCTCCGGGGCTAGATATATTTATGAATAGGACTCACACACGGTCGTGACAAAGTAGTAAGATAAAAAGGTATTAAAAGGTAGAACAAGTAATAAAACTGTTATGTGGGCATTGAGTACTAATCATTAACAATATGACCTTATACTATATGTAGAATATATATTACAGTCCGAATGTTTTCTTTCCGAGAGGGTTTGTGTTACCTTAACTACCGTTGATATCTACAGGAACCTTATTCTTTGGGTCTCAGTCTTATGGACGATGTATAAAAATTATTTGGGAGACTTCGAAAGTGGAGACCATGCCTATTGGATTATATCCAGAGATGTTTTCATCTTGTGAAATCCAGGCTGTTAATTTAAAAGATCTCTATGACTTTACGAGCAACCCAGAGAAAAGTGAAAGGGTGACACATCCTTCCTGATGTAGGTTGTATACCTTTTTATGCAGAAAACTTAATTAAAAATGTCACAGGGTGTGACAGTTCGTGGACGTAGCCCAGGGTTTTGGGCGAACCACGTACATTGGCGTCTTTCTTGTCTTGTCTTTTAATGTTGTATTTCTTCCTGTTTTCCTATTTGCATACTTTTTCTCTTATGTTGTGCAACCTTGGCGATGGATTAAACACTGCATAATGATAAGTCGATCAATGTTACTATTATCCAGAAGTTTTCTTGTTGCACACTAGTATTGTTTAAAACAACACTATGTTGATGAAATACTCGTAGACCCTATTTCTGAAGTTATGAATAATACTTTTGGAATTACCTTAAAGTCATTGTCATCAATCCAACAATTTTATTATAAGCTGAAGAGTCTCAAATATGTAGCTAACATGGATGAAATAATACCTCTTATCGTTCTTTAGTTGGAAATGAATAATGAGTAAGCTTTATCCTTGATGATGAGTACACTATGGCGGAAGATTAACAGTTAAAATCTATTAATCACAAGTCAATTTATGTTGAGATATGCTTGAAGGATTAGAGTATGTTTTAAATGATAGTAAGAAGCTGCATAGAAATGTGCTATTTAGAATAATCATAGTTAAGTAGACATAGAAGGCATCGTGTGAATAATATCAGACCTAATCTGTCATGAAACATCTTTATTTGAATTTTCCATTCATTTTTATTTTTTCGAGATGGGGATAGTTCTCACGGTTGAATCTGATTAGCGAAGCCGTAATATTTGAACTGAATAAGCACGATCTGCTTGGTTCTATAGTGATCTCGGAGACCAGATGTCGTTTATGTTTGTTGAGAATAGTAACAGCACTGTTGCTCTGCCAAAAATTATCTGAATGTTTGAAATATAAAGATTTTAATATTGTGCTTTGCTTTCATTCAAACTACCTTTAACTTTTGTTGTTCAATTTGGGTTTCTCTTCGCCAGTGGTTTTGTTTAATTGCTGTAAATGTGTATAGTTGAATGAGCTGGTAAGTCTTTACTAAAGCAATTAAGCCATAGCAGATCTAACAGGGTAAAAATACCTTTATGGAAGCAATTGAATGCGTCTTTAGAAAAATTGGGATTACATCTGCTTTAAAATTTAAATTAATCTTTACCTATGCAACATTTCTTGCTTCTGAATCTCTATAATGGTTCTTCATGTCCTCCACGGCGAAAATAGATCTGTCATGTTCAAATAACAATAGGCCTTGCATCCCATAAAATAAAATCCCGAATCTTAAAGAGAATTTCTTCTTCATTGACCGCTCTCTGCATGGTTCTGAAACATCAAAGTTTCGAAGAATATGCTCTACTGTCAGTCTGAACAGTTTTCTCTCTGCAAGGGCAAAAAGCTTAGGTGTGGTACACGTCACAGGGAAAAATCCCTCCAGAAGCATCTTAGACAGATGCTTTATAAAATTTTCTTATCTTACTGGAGGGACTTTACATATGGTATCAGAGCCAAGTTGAAACACTTGGGCTTAATTGGGCTCAAAAAAGCTCCTACATGTTTTACTTGGAACTACATTTCTACTGACCTTGGAGTTGTGCAGGGTAGGCTCGAACATTAGTTCAAAATCCCAACGAAGATGACCCAATACCTTGTCAGTTTAATGTGAGACCCGAGCATGTAAGTACACATGTATCCGGTTATTCTCTTGATCACTTACGAATATGTTTTACAAATAGCTAAGATGATTGCTTCGTCTCTATTTTGAGTTGCACCAATAAACCTTACTAAGGTTTAGAAGTCTTCTTGGAGAAAATCATGGTTGACGAAGGTATTATAGTAGTTCCTATTATAATAGTAACATGGGATCGAAATTAATAGATGATTTGGCTGCTAATGACTTGATATATGTTAAAAGAATTCTGTGTGGTAAAATTGTGAAGGTTTACACTGTAAAAGATAGTAAATAATGTTGTAAAAAAGGTTTGTTTCCTTGCGTAATCTCTTTGGGAATTAACACCATTGAATAATTGCTTTGTGTCTATAACATCGAGCATTGAAGGTGTATGCAGTAAGTCCTTCAAACAACCTTGCACTTAACATTCATATCATTTGTTTCAGATCTGAGTTCATCACCTATTTGAATTTGGGTGATAACATTGGGAATTATTACTGATATATGTAAACGTTTGACTTTATGGTGAAGCATTGAGAATGAAATCCCTATTTCGCTTCCAAATTTAATCAGGTATCAATTCTGAATTTGTTGCTGAAATTATATTGATTGGAATCTGATTCTTGGTGAGTTTTCTTTGACTTTTAGTCTCCTTCATTGTGAATTGAATGCTAAGGATCTGATTTAATGCTTAAAGAATGTTTGACACATTTCTTGACACGGTAGAAAATGGAGGTTTGAAATTTGATAATCAATTTTGAGGTTATAAATCCATTAATCGAGGCATTGAAGTTTTGTGTTATAAAACCTATTGTTTGTTCACTAAAGTGACAAATATAAATACAAGTCAAATTGTATCTCTTTATGAATCATGACATTACTAGATGGAGTGTTGAAAATCCTCAAATAGAATGGTGAATGTACATCTTGATCAGTGTCTACCTTGCCAAGGCTATCGTGGATACTCGTGAATGATATTATACATACTGAAATTTTTTTGTATAGTTACAAGTACCAGCTTCATAATTGTTAAGTGAATGAATTCTTAGAGTCATGCTCTTATTGGTGAACGTTCTAGAATTGGTTCCTTGTTGCTTGGATTTGATTTTTGATCTTGAACTATTCTGTGTTTCGATTAGCCCATGGATGGTATTTTCATTTTTGGTATTGATATAGTAGCCAAATAGACTATTTTATTGTTATCATATGTCTAGTTTTAGATTCTAGCAAGAACCCTAGAATTGAATTCTAGCGCTAGATTTAAAGGGATCTTGTCAGGTCATCTTGTGAATGAAACCATTAAGAATTTGATAGAATTATTGTTGCTTGGATGATGTTAATATTGGAATTTTAAGAGTTTATATGGATTTGATTATCTAAAGATATCGATCTTAAAAATAAATGAGTTGATGAATGCTATATAATGGCAGGATAGGCCAGGAACACTATCGGTTGGAGCCGACCGTTAGAAAATATATGTTGCCATAGATAAGGAGGTTAAGTATGGGTGTCGGTTAACTTAATATAATTGTCGAAACTCAAATTTTTTTTATAAACAAGGGCTAACTGTTAATGATATTGTTGCATACTAACATTGTAGGCCTCACCGAGATTATGAACATGACTACATCGACATACAGTATGGTATATAAATCTGCATTTGTATGTAAGTTCCACTCATTTACTCAGAAAAAGGAGTAAGGAGTAATTTCTTTTTGTTTTATTACAAGGATATGTAACTCATGAATGACGATTAAAAAAAAAAAAAAAATCGATGCAAACTATGATAATGGATTATTGCAATTTTGGGGTTATCAATGAATGTTTTTAACTGACAATGTAGTTGATTCATGAACCGGGACGATGACAATAAAGTGATCAAAGAACCATGGAGTGTACATTGCAATAATCAAGGTTAAAACGTGTACAAATACGAACAAGGAAAACTTTTGGATGCCGCGGGAGCACCGTGGTGTTAGGCAAGTGATTGCCGCATGAGCACATTGGTGTTAGGCATATATGCTGAAGGACCACAATGGTGTTAGGAAAGAGATTGACATGTGATCACATTGGTGTTAGGCATATGGTGTGGCAACAAGACCTAGGAAAAATAAATAAAAAAATTTGGACATCTGGAAGACAGGACGCTGTTTGATGTCACTGAGGGGAAAACTTTTAACTAGTGGTTAAAAGGAAGAGTAACCTCAGAAAATTGCTGTAAGTCCACACCAAATTGGAAAAGAAACCTAGAGGGTTGGAAACATAACAAACGGAAAAAGTGTTAATGAATTTTTAAGTAATTAAACTATTACCTCCTTAATGTGGAATATGAGGAAAGGATCCTTCCTTAGGTCGAGGATGATGTAACTATCCGAAGGACAGTAATTATGATTTATTGATGAATCTATAACATTATGAAAAAATGATTGGGTATCATGATACCAAATAAAAAGCTAGAAGGTGTTCCTTAAATTCTAAATGTGGTATTGCATGAGGATCCTTTGCTTATATTTTAAGTTGAATTATAAATGTTTGACATGATATACTGAAAAAATTGGGCTAGACCCGAACTTGTTGCAGGGAACTGCAAGTCTTGAACGATAGTGGCTTGATAAATATCGAAAGATCTCAGGGGGGATCCAGAACAAACGGATGCAAAGAAGAAAGACGATAAATGAAAAGAAGGTAATCTGGTCAAAGAAAGCGCTGGAACACCGAGGACGGTGTTATTTTTAAGGGGGAAAGGATGTAATGTCCCTCTTGTATGCCCTAAGCATTGTATAATTGTCAAAGTTTTATGGTCTGGAGCTCAAGGCCAAGGCCCCACCAGCAAAACCTCGTGAGTTAGGGGATTACTTCCTTAATTTTGTAGGTCTAGGAGACTTAATAGGTTACTGCAACTTAATGACCTCCAAGCTAATCCACTAAAATATGGGTAAACAATGGGTGAGAAACCCTAGAGGACCAGTAAAGGTGACAGGAAATCATCGCGGTACAAATGAGGGAATCGATCTACCACCCTTGCCCTCGACCGTAAGTCACTTCTCAGTCACATGCTTAATACCAACATGCAAGTTAGGGCTCAAACATGAGGCAACTATCACAAAAAAAAAACACCCTAAATTGACGCCGTAATTTTATGTTTTGTTTGGATCATGCTGATGTGGTCCGACTTTATAAGAGACTCATACTAAGACATCATAGTTAAGAAGAAGAATTCTTCCTCCTTTTAACTGACATAAAATAAGTTAAGAATAAGGTTAAAAAGAGTTTATATATATATATAGGAAAGTGATCCAAGGAGCCAATGGTCAATTGGAGTACACGTCATTGTCTCCTTAAAGAAGGAAAAAGAGAAATATAATACCTCCACCATGCCTCACTTGCTAATAGCACCTAGCTATAGGAACTTGCACATATTCCTAATATGTGAGGTTAAAATCATGATGCATATAATAGTAGTACATGTATGTGTATGTTAATTTCATGTAGAGCATTACATAAGTAAAGGCGCCATGGAGTAAATCATATACATATAGTAAAGCATATAAAATCATGATATATATAAGAGAGAACATGCGCATGTTTACGTGAAAGGAATTTCATGTAAATAAAGATATATATATATATATATATAATAAGAGTACTCTTACTAATTGAATAGTGATTTCGAGAGGGGTGATAGCCTCGATTTTTGGAACCGTTACCAGGTTCTAGCAGGTGTCTTTAACACCCTTCATCTATTAATGGTTTGAGATATGTTCACTGGGTAATCTCTGTAGTAACCCTAAGTAACACCCACGGATTTGGGAGGCGTTACAGGGCAGGCATGAACGTGATTTATGGAGGTGTTAGGAATGTTTCATGGGATATATTTTCCCAGATTATGGAAAAAAAGGAGGACACGCAGAGGGAAAAGAGAGGCAGGACCAGCTGCGCATTTCAGGGGGTCTTTGCACATTGAAGGAATTGCATTCCAATGAGGGACAGTGTGTGGATTTGGAAGAAGGAGTCCAAGCACAAAGACAACGATCTGTGGGGGAAACTCATGTATACGTTTGCAGCCACCAAGGTCTGGCGTACCTATCTAATTGGCCGTACTCAGTTGTAAGTCTCTGTCCTTTTCTATCCTCTTTACATATGCTTAATGCGAGGACGTACTAAATATTTGTGTCCAAGCGTGGACTGCTAGAAATTAGGGTTTTGGGGATAGTTCCCTCTAGTATGTAACTTGGGAGTTATGGACTGTGTAGATAAACCTGATCCTCTATCACTATGGGTTGAAATAGGTTACCATGGCGGGAGCCTTGTACGATTTGTTGGAAAATCGTACACAACTAGATCCTGACCACAGTTGCTGCCTTCGAACAAGATTTTGGGTTGGATTTTGTAGCCTAACATTCCCAGGTTTTCATGTTGATCTTTATCACGAATAGTGATTCGCCGGGGTCTGGGCACACATTCCTTCCATCTTGAAGGTGTGAAACTTCAGGTCTTATGCTCCCATCTTTTTTATGGCGTCTCTTGCATTTACTCATGTTTCGGTTTTAAAGTCCGGCGATGGAAGCCTTGACCTCGTATCCTGATTCCAAGTCGAGGGTGAGTGTTTTCTGAAACGCCTTTGGTTTTTCCTGTTTAATCTTAATACATCATAACTTCGGTTAGGCGTTTCCTTTGCTTTCCAGCTCCAGGATATGGAGTGTTGCCCTGGCATGACCCTTAGGATGTACGCTCGAGGGGATTTAGGTGATGACATTTTACTCACAACCCTCCTTTCGACGATTCTTTAAAAAAGATCCAATCGGTTATGCATCAATGATGTCAACCCTGTATGTCGAAAACCCTCGTGAGTTGTTCAAAACCAGATCTTTATGTTTGGTAGTTTTTTCCCTCTTTTTGTGAAGAACCCAGACTAGGTAGTTTGGCCTGCTATTTTTCTTCTGTAGCGATTCATTTGCTTGATCTGCATTTTTTCCAAGTTATACGGAATGTTTTTGTAAAACCTGAAACTCGCCACTTACGTGAATTACCGAGGCAAATCAATGCGTTGTCATTCTTTCCTGAGACTGTTCTGATGCCTGATGTTGGGTCTCGTTTGCTGGTTCCACCACCTTACATGGAATCCATTTGAAAGGGCAAAGGATCGTAGAACTAAGTGGTTAGCCCCTGTCTCTTCATTTAAACGGAATAGAATGTTGGGGTTAATCCAACACACGCTCTGTGCTTTGAGATGTTAAAAGTTGGCAATTCTTACCCTGGGAAAGTATAAGGGGTTTTGTTGAAGCCGTCAGCCTATTCTCTGTCGAGAATTTGACCTAGTATTTGGGTATTGCAACTCTACATTCCTAACATCTTCACCAAGAGGTTATTGGAATCTCTGGGGCTAGATATCTTTATGAATATGACTCACACACGTTCGTGACAAAGTAGTAAGATAAAAAGGTATTAAAAGGTAGAACGAGTAATAAAATTGTTATGTGGGCATTAAGTGCTAATCATTAACAATATGACCTTATACTATATGCAGAATATATATTACAGTCTGAATGTTTTCTTGCCAAGAGGGTTTGTGTTACCTTAACTACCGTTGATATCTATAGGAACCTTATTCTTTGGGTCTCAGTCTAATGGACGATGTATAAAAATTATTTGGGAGACTTCGAAAGTGGAGACCATGCCTATTGGATTATATCCAGAGATGTTTTCATCTTGCGAAATTCAGGCTGTTAATGTAAAAGATCTCTATGACTTTATGAGTAACCCAGAGAAAAGTGAAAGGGTGACACATCCTTCCTGATGTAGGTTGTATACCTTTTTATGCAGAAAAATTAATTAAAAATGTCCCAGGGTGTGACAGTTGGTGTAGGTAGCCCAAGGTTTTGGGCGAACCATGTACATTGGTGTCTTTCTTCTATTGTCTTTTAATGTTGTATTTCCTC
The DNA here is from genome assembly GCA_001517045.1 of Pseudotsuga menziesii. NCBI lineage: Eukaryota > Viridiplantae > Streptophyta > Pinopsida > Pinales > Pinaceae > Pseudotsuga > Pseudotsuga menziesii. The sequence continues at coordinate 272,519 of LPNX010126138.1, read as the reverse complement.
TTGTTTTCCTATTTGCATACTTTTTCTCTTATGTTGTGGAACCTTGGCGATGGATTAAACACTACATAATGACAAGTCGATCAATGTTACTATTATCCAGAAGTTTTCTTGTTGCACACTAGTATTGTTTAAAACAACACTATGTTGATGAAATACTCATAGACCCTATTTCTGAAGTTATGAATAATACTTTTGGAATTACCTTAAAGACATTGTCATCAATCCAACAATTTTATTATAAGCTGAAGAGTGTCAAATATGTAGCTAACATGGATGAAAGAATACCTCTTATCGTTCTTTAGTTGGAAATGAATAATGAGTAAGCTTTATCCTTGATGATGAGTACACTATGGTGGAAGATTAACAGTTAAAATCTATTAATCGCAATTCAATTTATGTTGAGATATGCTTGAAGGATTAGAGTATGTTTTAAATGATAGTAAGAAGCTGCACAGAAATGTTCTATTTAGAATAATCATAGTTAAGTAGACATAGAAGGCATCCTGTGAATAATATCAGACCTAATCTGTCATGAAACATCTTTATTTGAATTTTCCATTCATTTTGCTTTTTTCGAGATGGGGATAGTTCTCACGGTTGAATCTGATTAGCGAAGCCATAATATTTGAACTGAATAAGCACGATCCGCTTGGTTCTATAGTGATCTTGGAGACCAGAGATTATTTATGTTTCCTAAGAATAGTAACAGCACTGTTGCTCTGCCAAAAATTATCTAAATGTTTGAACTATAGAGGTTTTAATATTGTGCTTTGCTTTCATTCAAACTACCTTTAACTTTTGCTGTTCAATTTGGGTTTCTCTTCACCAGTCGTTTTGTTTAATTGCTGTAACTGTGTATAGTTGAACGAGCTGGTAAGTCTTTACTAAAGCAATTAAGCCATTGCTAATCTAACAGGGTAAAAATCACTTTATGGAAGCAATTGAATGTGTCTTTAAAAAAATTGGGACGAGATCTGCTTTAAAATTTAAATTAATCTTTACCTATGCAGCGTTTCTTGCTTCTGAATCTGTTTAATGGTTATTCATGTCCTCCATCTTGAAAATAGATCTATCATGTTCAAATAACAATAGTCCTTGCATCCCATAAAATAAAATCCCGAATCTTAAAGAGAATTTCTTCTTCATTGACCGCTCTCTCAATGGTTCTGAAACATCAAAGTTTCGAAGAATATGCTCTACTATCAGTCTGAACACTTTTCTCTCTACAAGGGAAAAAATCTTATGTGTGGTACACGTGACAGGGGAAAATCCCTCCAGAAGCATCTTAGATAGATGCTTTATAAAATTTTCTTATCTTACTGGAGGCCCTTCAATCAAGTGCAGATAAATTAAACAAAACAAAACAAGAGAAAATGCATACGATAAGTAAATCCCCAAAGGGTAGGCACCTCTTCTTCTATTCAAAAACATAGAAAACCATCCATGGCAGGCTCATTCTCCCCTTTTTCCCAAATACCGAGTATGCAAAGGTGTGCCAATGCTCTTATTTCCACAAAGACTCTCTTATAACAAAAGTCAAAAGAAAGAATCTATAATCACTAATCAAACTTTCCACGTTATTGATTAACTAATGAATTCAATAAAATACCAAATACTAATTGCATCTATGCAAAGTTACAAATCTGTAGAAGGCCCAACAGCTCCAGAGTTGTAAACTCGCTCTGATACCATATGTAATATACCTCTTATCTCTTAAAGCTACAATCCATTCAAGACGTCTGCAAAAATAAAACTTTAGTAATATTTTGACCAAGTAAAAACATTTATATTGTATTCATAGCCATCATGTAACAAAGAAATAACTAGCACAACAAAATAACATAAATGAGACAACCATTTTCACGTGGTTCACCTCGTCCACAAGGCTACATCCACCAATTTATTTGTTCTTTTTATTTGTTTATCAAAAATAGAGTACTTACAAATACACCGCTCATTCATGGACGGTTTATTTTTATCTTACCTCCAGGCTCTACACAGAGAGACCCTTGAAACTCAACAGCCCTATTTAGGACCCTTATAATCAGCTCGTAGAAGAAATTATTAACAGCCCCGTCGGCACATGATAACAACATTTAAGTACCCTAATAGGTGGTTGTCTTGAATTTATTACCTTATACTCTATCAAGAAATATTATATTTCTATTTTCTGTTCACCGTTTAAGGATACCTTTATTCCTACCTTCTATACTATTCTTGAGATAAGCTTATAAAATGCATTTGATGTCCCTTCCCATGAGTCGTTTTAACAAGCTATTCTCTGAATCTAAGTATCTTCTGGAGATTTCAATTATGAATCCTATGCACTATATTATCTTTTTAAACACTCAATGTGCACCAAAGTAGTCCTATACAACATTCTTCTCCAGATCTATACGCCAACCAGCATGGACCTCGGCTCTACAAATACTCAGACTCTGTAATTTTTCAAACAATAAATACACCTATCACAGCCATAGGTAAGTAGCAGAAGCTATAGAAGAAAGCAAAGGGGTTTTTTCCCCAAAATATGATATTGATTTCATAAGTTTACACATATAAGACATGGGAACAAAGTCTGGAAATTAAAGGAAAGTAACCCACTCGTATCGATTAAGATCCGCATAAACACATAACGTAAAAGAACCCTGGCTTGGAACTACATCCTAAAGTAAGACACAGGGACCCAGACATGTGATAAAACGTAGGCCATGATTTAGGAAAATAAAACTAAGCACTGGTAGGAATCCACCACAAGAAGACCCTCCAACGTTTGCTGGCATAAAGCAATCCCCCATCACGTTCATCATCATCAGTTCGGAAGAGATAGACGTACAACAATACAAAATATACCAGTAAGTCTATAATAGGTAAGGCAAACAGCCAGTGTTTGATATTGGATCTTTGATTTGGTTGCAAGTTCAAAGAAGGCAGGTATGGAGTTACAAGATGAGGGTGATTTAACCAAGCGGTAGAAAGCAGGCAGATTATCATCAATCATGAGTTCTCCCTGATCTGCATCAGGTGTGGCAGCCTATAAGGTAGAGCTTAAATTCATCAATCACTAAAAGACTCACATAGGAGCTAGCCTATCCAAATGAAAAACTATTTTTCCTGAGGGGTTGTGAGGCGGGAACAACCATATTAGCTACCATATTTACAGGCTGCAATTTCCAACAATGTGCAGAATATCTCCCCCCATGCCGCGTGGGGTATTAGGCAGAGACCCAGTGATTTACAAGACATGAGGGTAACTATAGATTGAACTTTATAAAACAAAATCAGTGGTTATGGAGTATAATATATATATATATATATATCAAAGAAATGCAGGATCCAAAAAAAATGGAGAAACACATACCAAGGCTTCACGCTCACGAATCTGAAAAACACATACACAGGCTGAATGCCCTTCATATAAACAGTGGTATGCTTATCAAGATATCAAAAATACCTTCACTGGTAGAATCCATTCTGAATTCATGACAGGCCTTCCTGGATCGCGACGCTAAGTGCAGGAACTCAAGCCAAAGAGGGCACGGGGCGCAAATTTCTTCCTGGATCACATTGCCATCACAACCCTAAATTACTTGAGATTGTATACTGGGCACTTCCCAGGTCCGAAATCACCACCCCTCCCCCCCAGTAAATCCTTACAGTGAGAGATTTATTCCCCAAAACCCTGGCGTTACCACGATTTAAGCTTACAAATTCCTAGTATGCTGCCACCCTCGGCGTTCAGTCAAGGCCAGTAATTAAGGCCTCTAAAAATGGGGCATTCATGATCAATAGATATTAAATTAAATTCAGCCATAACACCTTCTAAAAATTCCACGCAAGTCCACGCGTTTCCATAACGCCTCCACAGTTAATTAGTTATAGCCTGCGGTGAAATAAATCGGGGTTGATATGCCACCAATATCTAACCATAATTATTTTCCATCGTTTTTCTTTTATGTTCTTCACAACCCAATTAGACATGTATATATAGAATTCCCCAAATTTACGTACATAGGGGATTCACACTTCCCTTGTGACATTGTCCTAAATGTTACGAATAAATCAGTGCCTCTGCTCATGTAC
>LPNX010126138.1:256539-268157 GCA_001517045.1 Pseudotsuga menziesii | reverse complement strand
TGTGTGTATATATATATATATATATATATATATATATATATATGGGTTTATTTTTCAATGAGTGTCTTTTAAAACTGAAAACTATCGTTACCTTCCTCATCAGGATAGTCCATGTATTTTAATGTACCATTTTCTTTCTGTCAAGGAATTGACCTTTTTCATGACTTCCTTTCCTCTTAGGATGTCACCTAAGTCGTTAAAGGAAATTTGTTATATTTTCTTGTGTTTACTTAGGTATGTCAAGCCTAAGTCCCTCTTTCCCTAAACTCAGATATTAATATAGATGTGAGATATGCTAGCGCCGCTATCTCTCTTATGAATTCTTTAATAATTTGCTCTTTATGCTCCCTATGTTTTTACTTATATAGGTTTGCTAGTTTTGTTTCCGGAGGGGCCTTGGCCTTGAGCTCCTTGCCCGGAGACAATTACAATAACACTTGAATTTACAATTATCTAGGTTTCTCTTGAGAGGGTTGTTACATCCTCTCCCCCTTAAAATAACACCATCCTCGATGTTCTTATGTTTAAGCACTTTCATGCCTCCATTCTATCGCTTTCTTATCCTCGTCCTTCATCATGATCCTTTCTGATCTTTCTGTATCTTCTCGAGTTGCTAATGTTCATACATCTATAGTTTTCCTTCAACAAATTCGGGTCTAGCCCAATTTTTTTCTGCAGCATATCAGATACAAAAATAACAATATAATTTAAATATCAGCCATAGACTCTTTTGCAATCTGCAATTTTTCTAGTGTTCTTTGGTGCCATATTACCCAATTATTTCCATAATGCAATTGATACATCAATAAAACATGACTACAAGCATTGAAATCCCATTATATCAATAATGTCAATGCTATAAATCCATTACACAATTTTTATAATCCACAATGGCTCCAATATATACCTGTCAATTCTATCTGTCAATTAATCAACATATTATCTCATCGGTACAAGTTTACCTGTAATGCACATACCTTTTTCCACATTGTTTCTTTCTTTGGATGTCCTCCATCCCATCACATCAAGTGCCAACAGTACTCCAAGTACCAATTCAAGCCACCCAACACAAGGACGATACCAACCCTTCGTGTATCTCCTCTGTGCTATTCAGGGTGCTTTGTCATTATTCTTTTCTTTGGATGTTCCTTCATCCTAGCACACCAAGTTCCAATTCAAGCCACCCAACACAAGGACGATACCCTATACCCCTCTTAGCGGTATCTCCTTTTTGTGCTCTTCACGGTTCTTCACCAAGCTGAGGCACTCCGTTCTTGGACACCCCACAGCGCCTAGAGGTTATTCTCTTCAGAGAGTCCCCCAACTCATGTGACAGTCCTCCAATGTGTGCGGAACGAGTCTTAAACACATGTCTTACATCTAGGTGTCCCTAGAATGCATAGTGGTCCCTCGCTAGCCCGGGGGAAAACAAGGTAGATTTTAACCACTACCTCCATCACCACTTCCTCGTGGTGACAACTTAATACACATGAGATTTAACTCATCATAGTCGTGGAGCTTTATCCTTTTCTCATGGCCATAATTTTCCATGCCTGCAAGCACTCTATGGGTGTTATTTTATCATATTGTGGATAACCCAAAATAATCAATTATCATAGTTTCCTAGTTTGCATTGATTTGAATTTCCATTCATGAACTATATAACCTTGTAAACCATACAGAAAGTTATTCCTTACTCCCCTTTTTATATATACCATAATGCATGTCATTTGTAGCAATTGTCATAATATCGGGGAAGCCTGCAAGGTTAGTATGTAGACAACATTCACCGTTAGTTTACGAACAACCGGATTATACAAATTTATTACTTCTAAAAACAACCCGAACAATAAAAATATAGGTGGATGTTTAAAGATACATCAGAAACATAACAGTTCATTAGAGGAAATTTCAACTCAAAATCGGCCTTTTAGCTTTTATTCAAATTCCATGTCATCATGTGTTAGCCAATGAAATTGCTTTAAATTTGAAATACCGTATAGGTCTTAAACACTTTTTAAATATAAATTTGGGGATAGGTATCATAAAAAAAACTACTTTTTTTGTTTGTATTTTTTACATATCTCCCTGTGTTTTTACTCAAATTTTGATTCGGAGAGCTCGTTGGATGCGGAATTAAATTCCCCATCCAACGAGTACCCACTCGGCATACGCTTGACGAACCCCACCACCCCAAAAACAAGAAATACCTGAAAAACGTAATGATGATGTCATCATTATGTTTTTCAGGTATTTCTTGTTTTTGGGGTAGCGGGGTCCGTCAAAAGTATGCGGAGTGGGTACTCGTTGGATGCGGAATTAAATTCCGCATCCAAAAAGCTCTCCCGATTGAAATTTGAGTAAAAACATGGGGAGATATGTCAAAAATACAAACAAAAAAGTAGTTTTTTTCTTTTCTTCCTCCAAAATTAATAAATATTATTTTATTATTTTAACTATTATTTTATTAGTTCATTTTAGGAGGCCCATTTTGAGTTGAAATTTCCTCTAATGCTTATCATCAGCTTCTTAATACATAACCTAAATAAGCTGATCATTAAACTTACATGCTATACCAAGTCAAGGTAGACATATTGTTATTCATTAAATTGTTTTAATGAACCTACCATATAGCCAGGCTTGTGGTGGTTTAGGTATACAGCTCAGGTGAATAAGGTGTCACATAATCCACCATCCACACATGTGCAATAGGTTTGGGTCTTGTTTTTTTTTTCTTATTTGACTCTTGGTGTTTAATAAATCTAGAACTCTACTAGACTTGATGATTGACCCAAAACACTCTATAAATGAATTCCTCTACAAAGAAACGACCTGTAAGAATAATTTACGTTCTGCTCACTAACCTTTCATACAAGTTCTAGTATCGGGATAGATGATCCCAGAATTATAAATCACCAAATTTCATTTTACCGCCATATTTTCATACAGCAAATCCCAATACAATTGAATCTTGTTGCTCTTGATCTAAGATTAAGATAGATCTTTGCTTTTGTATAAACTAATCCAAAGACTGATTAAAATGGATTTGTGCTCATATATAAACTACTTAGTTATATTATTAAATACGCTCATAAGTAGGTTTATCATGACTCATACCGTATCTGCACTTACGGTACATTCGTCAAATTTTCATAATATAGCAAATGACAATAAGACCGAATTTTTCTGCTATGGATATAAAATTAAAATGGAAATTTGCTTGTATAAAAGCTACTCTATTTATAATTTTAAAGTTAATGATCTTATGCGCATCAAAAAGCAATATTAACCACAATATCTGTTAAAAACTTAAAAAAAACAATAATTTGAATATATAAACAATATTTCAGCCTAAGCATTACAAAACATACACACAAACACCAATTGATGATGGAACCCCGGACCTAACTTGTAAATTGCACCTTTCAATACAATAATATATCGCTACTGCAATGAAAAAAATCCCGTACATATCATCTAGCTTTAATACTACATTTTACAAAATAATAAGATGTAACTATCATACTAATAACCTTAACACCCATACCAGTAGTATACAATAGTCATGCCAATGGTGCATACTGAATTTGGTAACCATAAACTCAGAAAAAAAATTACCCAACGTGTTTGGGGTGAGCTCCTCAACCATAATTAGGAATTTAAAGTGCTGGCAAACCCAGAATCAATTGAACGATATGCTCAGCTGTGAAAACCTACACTCTACTCTCCTACAGATTGGTATCACTGATTACAATTTCTCATTTCATTGACCTTTCCTGTGGGCCATTTGTTGAAAATTATTGATATCACCTTCTTGTCGGATATAAATTGAAAAGTTGGAAGAAAATTGGAGATTTTGACAACACACTGTTACTTATTTCTAATTCAATTCTAGGAACTATCACTTGTGTTTACCCCTTTCTACTCTAACTTTATATTTATTTTTACTTATTTTTTTAAACTAAAGGTTGCTTTTGGCATTCTCTCATTATCATTATGACTTGTTGTACATCCAAGTATCATTGATGTATTTTAGTCATTTGCAAAAATTAATGTAAATTTTTTTTTTGCAAGTAGTAGGACTAAAAAATATTGTTCTGCTTTATAGTTCCATATTTCACACAGATGAAGATGAAGCTAGAATCAAAATACTTGAAGCTGCGTACTAATGAACCACAAATCCAATAAAGTATCAATGAAAAGTAAGCTTCTTTGATGCTTCAAATCGTGGTAGCTTCAACTGCAAAACACTAGATTAATAATAGTAAGGCATCATATGGCAGCGTGTTTCAAGTCCATATTATGCACCGCCATAAGCAGAAAGTTTCAAACTAAATCTTTCAGTTTTCTCATGAAGTCGTGGCATCAATACAAGGTTACCCAAAAGAAGATTAGACCCACAGAGAGCGCAGCCAGCAATTTCAACCACGGAGCCCTGGATTTCAAACTGCTAGAACCCTTCAATCAAGTGCAGATAAATTAAACAAAACAAAACAAGAGAAAATGCATACCATAAGTAAATCCCCAAAGGGTAGGCACCTCTTCTTCTATTCAGAAACATAGAAAACCATCCAAGGTAGGCTCGTTCTCCCCTTTTTCCCAAATGCCGAGTATGCAGAGGTGTGCCAATGCTCTTATTTCCACAAAGACTCTCTTATAACAAAAGTCAAAAGAAAGAATCTATAATCACTAATCAAACTTTCCACGTTATTGATTAACCAATGAATTCAATAAAATACCAAATACTAATTGCATGTATGAAAAGTTACAAATCTGTAGAAGGCCCAACAGCTCCAGAGTTGTAACCTCGCTCTGATACCATATGTAATATACCTCTTATCTCTTAAAGCTACAATCCATTCAAGACATCTGCAAAAATAAAACTTTAGTAATCTTTTCACCAAGTAAAAACATTTATATTGCATTCATAGCCATCATGTAACAAAGAAATAAACAGCACAACAAAATAACATAAATGAGACAACCATCTTCACGTGGTTCACCTCGTCCACGAGGCTACATCCACCAATTTATTTGTTCTTTTTATTTGTTTATCAAAAATAGAGTGCTTACAAAGACACGGCTCATTCATGGCCGGTTTATTTTTATCTTACCTTCAGGCTCTACGCAGAGAGACCCTTGAAACTCAACAGCCCTATTTAGGACCCTTATAATTATCTCGTAGAAGAAATTATTAACAGCCCCGTCGGCAAATGATAACAACATTTAAGTACCCTAATAGGTGGTTGTCTTGAATTTCTTACCTTCTACTCTGTCAAGAAATAGTAGATTTCTATTTTCTATTAACCTTTTAAGGATACCTTTATTCCTACCTTCTATACTATTCTTGAGATAAGCTTATAAAATGCATTTGATGTTCCTTCCCATGAGTCGTTTTAACAAGCTATTCTCCGAATCTAAGTATCTTCTGGAGATTTCAATTATGAATCCTATGCACTATATTATCTTTTTAAACATTCAATGTGCACCAAAGTAGTCCTATACAACATTCTTCTCCAGATATATACGCCAACCAGCATGGACCTCGGGTCTACAAATACTCAGACTCTATAATTTTTCAAACAATAAATACACCTATCACAGCCATAGGTCAATAGCAGAAGCTATAGAAGAAAGCAAAGGGGTTTTTCCACAAACACTGATATTGATTTCATAAGTTTACACATATAAGACATGGGAACAAAGTCTGGAACTTAAAGGAAAGTAACCCACTCGTATCGATTAAGATCCGCGTAAACACATAACGTAAAAGAACCCTGGCTTGGAACTAGATCCTAAAGTAAGACACAGGGACCCAACCCAGACGTGTGATAAAACGTAGGCCATGATTTAGGCAAATAAAAATAAGCACTGGCAGGAGTCCAACATAGGAAGCCCCTCCAATGTTTGCTAGCGTAAAGCAATCCCCCATCATGTTCATCATCATCAGTTCGGAAGAGATAGACGTACAACAATACCAAATATACCAGTAAGTCTATAACAGGTAAGGAAAATAGCCAGAGTTTGATATTGGATCTCTGGTTTGGTTGCAAGTTCGAAGAAGGCGGGTATGGAGTTACAAGATGAGGGTGATTTAACCAAGCGGTAGACAGCAGGAAGATTATCATCAATCATGAGTTCTCCCTGATCTGCATCAGGTGTGGCAGCGTATCAGGCAGAGCTTAAATTCATCAATCACTAAAAGAATCACGTAGGAGCTAGCCTATCCAAACGGAAAACTATTTTTCCTTAGGGGTTGTGAGGCGGGAACAAACATATTAGCTCCCAGATTTACAGGCTGCGATTTCCAACAAGGTGCAGAAAACCCCCCCCCATGCCGCGTGGGGTATTAGGAAGAGACCCAATTATTTACAAGACACGAGGGTAACTATAGATTCAACTTTATAAAACAAAATCAGTGGTTATGGACATTAATATATATATATATATATATATATATATATCAAAGAAATGCAAGATCCAAAAAAAAATGGAGAAACGCATACCAAGGCTTCACGCTGCCGAATCTGGAAAACACATACACGGGATGAATGCCCTTCATTTAAACAGTGGTAGGATTATCAAGATATCAAAAATACCTTCACTGGTAGAATTCATTCTGAATTCATGATAGGTCTTCTTGGATCGCGACGCTAAGTGCAGGAACTGAAGCCAAAGAGGGCACGGGACCCAAATTTCTCCCTGGATCACATTGCTATCGCAACCCTAAATTACTCGAGATCATATAATGGGCACTTCCCAGGTCCAAAATCACCACCCCTCCCCCCCAGTAAATCCTTAGAGTGAGATATTTATTCCCCAAAACCTTGGCGTTACCATGATTTAAGATTAGAAATTCTTGGTATGCTGCCACCCTGGGCGTTCAGTCAAGGCCAGTAATTAAGTCCTCTAAAAATGGGGAATTCATGATTAGCGGATATTAACTTAAATTCATCCATAATGCCTCCTAAAAAAACCACGCAAGTCCAGGCATTTCCATAACGCCTCCACAGTTAATTAGTTATAGCCTGCGGTGAAATAAATCGGGGTTGATATTCCACCAATATCTAACCATAATTCTTTGCCATCGTTTTTCTTTTATGTTCTTCAAAACCCAATTAGACATGTATATATAGAATTCCCCAAATTTACGTACGTAGGGGATTCACACTTCCCTTGTGACATTGTCCTAAATGTTACGAATAAATCAGTGCCTCTGCCCATGTACATACATAATATCCCTCTCCAGTGCCCTGGAATATTTTGGTAATTTTGCATATTATTGTACTTGTCTCGGTGAGGAGCTCAAGGCCAAGGACCCTCCAAGACAACACCTTGTGGCTTTTAAAAGTTAACTATCTAAGTGAAAATACTTAGATGATAAAAATGCAATGAGACAACTAAAAAAGGGCTAATTAATGGATAAAAAGCTTAACCCAACACAAGACGCCCTAACGGAATACTCAATCCTAGTAACCTTGACGAGAAGGTCGAGGGATTAAAGAAAGAATCAAGGAGAAAACAACCCAATGAATTAAGAGATATATATGTATAAAATAAACAAAGGCTTGATATATGCAAAAGCGGAGAATATATATTTATATATACATATATAAAATGATTTATAATAGTAGTATGGAGGTGAAATGCCACATAGTAAAGAAAAATATATATATATATATATTATTGAGGAAATTGCTACACATATATATATATGTGTATACCTTATTGCATATGGAGAACGGTTATAAAAATGAATACCCATATTAATGGAATTACTGGTTGGGCAGGTCCCATGCCTTGGATTAAATTTCTTTTACGGCAAAATTTTAGGGAAGACCACCTCCCCAGTAAGTGTGACAGAATTACTATCCTAAAATTTTGGAATTAAATCCCGCAGCATGAAATGCTTCCAACACATTAAACTTTTGCGGACAGTCGAAATATCAGCACACCCGAAGGAGAATGATTAATACTCAAAACGGTCATAAAGTTAGGGAGAACAATCGTTGCTGGAGAGGGGTGTTCTCTGCGCCTTTAAAAAAGAGGAAGCTCAACTTTTTTCGGGGAATGCACTTGAAAGGGAAAAATAAGTGTAGGATCTTATTCGAGATGTTGGATTGACATAGCGTTGAGACTGGAATAGGGTGTACCATCCTTGAGGGAAATATTATAGCTATGATAACTCTCACCCGAGGCGGGATACACTGTAGGTGGGATACATAGTATTCTCTGCAAGAGACGCTCAAGGTAAACTTCTGAATGAAAAGTATAGCCACAGTTGGTTTTAGCTTGCATCTGAATATATTTATATATTTATCTACTTGTAGATAACAGTCCTTACCATCGCTTGTGTGTATAATCTATTCACTGTGACAAGCATCCAGTTGGGTGTCTAAATATATATATTTATTAATCGATGACCCTCTATTTACGATGGGTACGATTATGACTTAGTTCATTTTGTTTTCATTTAAAATGAACCGTATGGGATATAGGCTGAGCAACGCCTCTCTCTCTGCGATGGGTATAAATATGATCCCAACCAATTTTTATTTCAAGGAAAAAGTTCGTAGGAATTCATGCCAGACATTAACCCTCTACCTGAGAAGGGTAAGATTGAGTTTTTAGTTCGAATTTGTTCCTATGGGATTGTGCATATGATGGTATACGAGACCCTAACCCTTTGCTTGCTTGTTAATATAAATCTAATGGGCGTGAATACAACTGGGTCATAGTTGGTTCGGATATGGAGGAGGCCTCATTTAGCCAGGATACTTCTTCATAGGTAAATGCTTCGAAGGATTTTGGTTTAGCATTTTTCCCTTCCCTTTTTCTTCTGTGTAGTATTTTATTCCATCATTGAAAATGGGAGATCCCAGCCTTGTTATCGCAGTGTGCACTTTGTTTGCATATGACCCTCTTGTATGCTTTGAAGACATATATAATATTGAGTATGAACCAAGCTTATCAAGTATGGAACGAGAAGAGAATATCTAATTGCGTTTTGGCCCTTTTCACTCATTGGTTAATGTGTTTAAGGCCCAAAAGTTTAGATTACCAAGTTTTTGTGGTGATTGCGGTGTTTGCATTTCTCTTTGTAGTACTAGAGAAGCCACAACGGTGATTTAGTTTTAATGAGACTATAATTCGATTGTAATTATATCACGAATAACCTAACTTTGATTTGGTTTTTAGATTCATTAATTCTTATTAACGAAACTCTTATTTTAAATAATTTTCCATATGCTTGTAATTTGTACATCGCTTGTGAGACTCACACCCTTGAATTAAGCATAAATAGGTATTTTTAAATAGTGGTCTCTCTTAAGGCCATGTGAACCCGTGTGATCAGCTGTGTGCTTTTCTTTATAAAAACCTTGTGAAAACATAGCCTAACTTACAGATAATTGATTGAATTGTAAAGAGCATTGGGGACTACTAAATCCTTTTATGAGCTGGTTGTAAGGAAAGGAGATTGTTTCATTGCAAGAGGCTCTCTGCGAAGAGTCTTGTGGTAAGGTAAACCGGCCATGGATGAGCCGTGACTTTGTAAGTATTTTATTTATGATTAAGAAATGAAAAGAATAACTAATTTGGTGGATGTAGCCTCGTGGACGAGGTGAACCACGTGAAGATCGTTGTCTCTTTTTTGTTATTTTGTTGTGCTGGATTATTTCTTTGTTTACACATAATGGTTATGAATGCAGTATAAATTTTTTAATTTTGGTGAAAAGATTGCTAAAATTTTATTTTGCAAACATTTGGAATTCTTTATAGCTTTAAGGTATCAGGGTTATATTACATATGGTATCAGAGCGAGGTTGAAACACTTGGGCCTATTGGGCTCAAAAAACGCTGTAGCATGTTTCGTTTTTAACTAACGATTGAATTTTTCTCTGTGACCCAGAAAACCAACAAGTTCACACTATTCATCTAATCCAGGTGCCTTATGTTGTACCCAACACACATGTTTATTGCCCTTGTAGTTGTGCAGGAGAATTCGATGTCTTACGGGTTTTCAGAAGGTAGCATCCTCTGCGATTTTCCTAGGCAGTTTGGATACGTTGGGTGTTGCCCAAGTTTGCATTCCCTCCCAGAAAATACTGCGTAAGCGTGAGCTAGTTTATTTCTTGCTTAATCATGTAATAAGATTTCTTTTGATTATGCGATTTTCCAGATTTTAAATTGGATTTCTGCTTGAAAGATGGAAAGAAAACGTTGCTGGGATATATGGTTTGAATTACTTACCAGAGATCTGGTAGTTGCTAGTATTTTGAGTTATTTATGGCTTTATCATATGGAGTTGTCAATGCTTAGTTCATTAAATGTTGTATTTTCCTATTTATCATCCAATTACGGCATCTGTGTGGTGCCATTTATTTTTTTCTTTTTTTTTGGAATTTGGATGAGAGAGCACCCAATATTGTACAGAGAAAATAAGTTAATGTATATATAAAGACAGTGTCAACTCTCTGCGCCTGAAACCCCCTGTTCCTATATATATATATTACATTTAGCATTTCTAGAATTTCTAATAACAATCTTGTCTTGATTTCCTTACAGCTTCATGCATATTTCTCTCGATTCCTTTAGCATTAGTTGCGATGTTACGATGATGTTATTTTAAATCATTCCCAATATTCCGGTAGCTTTGTAACTGGAATTCCGTTTAACAATAATTTAATTGATTAAAACTTCATTTAGTATTTGATCACCAACACTGGTGATTAACATTAATTTTATATGCACACTGCTCTGATTTGTTTTCTTAAAAGAAATATTGCGAGATTTGCTTTTCTTTAAGGAAATTTACAGAATAGATGTCTAAAACCGCATAGAAAATTATGTTAATGGTAGAGGTCACTTATAGAGTTATACATTAGTAGCAGTGTACTTTGAGGTATTTTTCATATATTTTTCATAAACTTTTATATAACTTTAATATGGTAATGGAGAGCCAGGTCAGTTCTATTTTTTTTAGAGAGCATATGGAATGAATATCTGAGTGATGTGTGAAAGAAGTGGAAGGGAATCGTTTCAAAAAAATTTAAGTAGAATTGTACGTTCATATAGTTTGGGTTGATCAAATAGATAGGAATCGAATAGTTAAGACATAGTTATAGTATATTCATATAGTTTGTGGGTTGATCTGGTCGATAGTAATCAAATGGTTAAGAGATAATTATGGAATGGAAGACAGTTTGGCAGGTCTGCATACTTCAGTTTTGCTGCACTTAAGCACCCAGTCGAGTATGTCTGATTCTCTTTTGCATATATACTCTCTTGAAAAAACCTTACACTATTGAGTATGGAGTGCACTTTTCAAATTCTGAATGAATACATTTGAAATATGCTGTGATTTATTCAGAAGTCTGTATATTTTCATGAAATGTAGGTCGCATGTTTGAACCATACTTTTATTTTCATTGGTTTGGAGTCAGTATAATTGTGCCGAACATACGGTAAAATTCTCGATTTGGTGGGCTGATGTAAAATCAGCCTGTACCCACTTATTACTTTTAAAGAATAGTCGACCGTATTTTTCTCATTATTGTATTCTGATAGCCTTATTTTTCTGCAGTCGCTGTGTATTTAAAATTAAAAGAAGCCATCCA
>LPNX010126138.1:209030-250870 GCA_001517045.1 Pseudotsuga menziesii | reverse complement strand
TAATGTACCATTTTCTTTCCGTCGAGGAATTGACCTTTTTCATGACTTCCTTTCCTCTTAGGATGTCACCTAAGTCGTTAAAGGAAATTTGTTATATTTTCTTGTGTTTACTTAGGTATGTCGAGCCTAAGTCCCTCTTTCCCTAAACTCATATATTAATATAGATGTGAGATATGCTAGCGCTGCTATCTCTCTTATGGATTCTTTAATAGTTTGCTGTTTATGCTCCCTAAGTTTTTACTTATATAGGTTGCGAGTTTTTTTTCCGGAGGGGCCTTGGCCTTGAGCTCCTCGCCCGCAGACAATTGCAATAACACTTGAATTTACAATTATCTAGGGTTCTCTTGAGAGGGTTGTGACAAGAGTCAACTATATATATATACATATATATAGCAGATATGATTTACACAAGGGCTTAGCACTCAACATGAATTATAGCATTGACTTGTCGTAAAACCTAAAGAACATTAGATAATCCAAGACAACGGATATATACCTAGTCCCAAAGGACGCTGTAACTTCAAAACGCTCTCTTTAGCTTTACTGAGAACATACAAAAATATTTAGAAATCAAAACGTATACACTAGAAATGTATTTTAAATCATCTATATTAACAGATCTTGTCCTAGTTTGCCAAAAGAGGCTGTCGAATCCAAAAGGTGCTCTTCAGGTGTAACGAGGGCACACAAAAGGTTTTCAAGAAAAGGTATATACTGAAATTCATTCACAATCATAGGGAAAAAAGTCACCAGCACCAAGGTTAACAAGCCACATGCTAGACCCAATTCATGTTTAGAAACAGGTAGGTTTTCAAAACGCATTTCATAAAAATCGCACTGAAACAGTAAATGTAGAATGACTTTGGTCCATATCTAAGCGTAGAGGTTTCCCGCATCAAATTATAGTGATCAAGGGGTTCAAAGGTAAAATTTTTCATACTTTGGTCAAGACTGAAGTGTACATTGCATTCAAGGGTTCAGAGAACAAGCAAGATTTGTCTGGATCTAACCATGAAACAGAGTCTACACAAGCCATTTCAAGTAAGATCCTACCCTAAACGAGCTACAGATCTAACACTCATAAGGATCATGCAGCCATGATCTATATATGAAATGAATTTTAAAAAAAAACACTAAAGCAAATGTTATCCAAACCGGTACATTGATACCATACATTTTCGAAGAAAGTGAGATCGAGCTCCCCCTCCTTCAATGGTCTCCTCCTATCTGTGTATCACCTGCAAGAAATGACTCGTTATCCTTTATCACAAGATTACTAATTTTTTTTCCCCTTCTTCCATCTTTCCTCCTATTTTTATAGCAATTTCAAGAGATGATTCGTTATCCCCCTTCACAGGTTTCTAGTTTCCTACCCACAAGATTTACACCCATAGGATTCCCTCAACATAGCATTAATGGCCTCCATCAATGCATCCTCAAAGGCCTGCTTCAACGTAGCCATACTTTCCTTCAACAATTCTCAATAAAACACTCTTGAACGGCCCTGACAAGCATTCAACATGTATAATGAAAGCCCCCCATCAACGCTGCAGTACAAACATTTTCCTCTGCTCAAAATGGCTCGTGCCCTATGCCATTTATCACAGAGAGACCCAATTAATACTAACGAAACTAAAATATTTGATATTCTTTTTAATTGACAAAAGGATGTTTCTTTCCCATTAAATGTTTTTACCTCAATAAATAAAATAAACAAAATTTTGTAACTACCCTTACTTATCTTTTCTATGATAATAAATATATATCTCCTTAACTTGGTAAACACAATAATACTGGTTTAATATATATTTATTTTGTGATTACTTAATAACCCATTTCCTTGTAACTTTCGATGCTTATATATATATATATATTCTTAGCTTGGTAACCCCATTAGGTGAAACACATTTATAATGGTTTTATATATATTTATTTTTGATTACTTAATAAACCATTTCTTTGTAAATGGAATTCTATTATAGGATTTAATGGCATCATGATAGAATCAACAAATATATGTATACCTTTATGTCTTTCAAAGGTAATTCGTATTGTTGATTGTGTATGTATTCATGTATCTAGGAATAGCTTGTATCTATACTTATAAACGTGGGTCATTTCACTAAAATAAAATTACTTTCTTCGCACCTCTACGAGAAGATAAACATATCACCTTTAATTAAATTAAGATGACTATAATATAATCCTTTCAAGAGAAAGGCTAAGTTTCTTATTACGAGTTATAGGGAGGATATTCTTGGCACTTCATGCCTCAGATAAGTATTAGGTGAGCAGTTATCTTCAAAGACTCAAAAGGAAATAAATTTACTTCAACTTAGGGTGAGACTAAACTGCTTAGGTCCCAAGGAAATTGTTATTATTCGTCCCATTACTCATCATTTTTCCTTTCCCCCTAGTGGATTCGTCCCCCACATCATTATTTTTCATGTCATGTTTTTAGTATTCAAACCCTACCATTTCATCAAATACTTTCATAGGGGTAGGGTAGGTACTTACACTGCTGCTTTACTTACACTGTGTTTTTGAGTCGATGTAGGAAGGGGATTTTACAATTATTTTAGATATAGGCTTCCTTTATATATGCATATGTGTTCGAAGATGAACTTAGAGTACCTGATGTGTAGTGCTCAACCTCCTGAGCTGAGCACTAAGTGATATAAATAATCTCTCTCCTTATGAAAATTAAAGATAAAGAATGACATTTTGTTTATATGAGTCTCTTGGTTTTGCTATAAGTTTGTTACCTTGAAGTCTGTTTTTTCTCTATTTTTCTTTTGAGTTGAGACTAATTAGTAGTAAAAAAAAATTCACAACTTTTCACATAGAATTTTATGAGTAGTTATCACTTTTACTATTAATTATTTACAGCATAAATAGATTGATTCGTATTCCAATAATACAGAAAAATACATGGAACTTTATGCAAGGTGAAGATAGTTCCTTTCTCCTTGATCCTGTAGCATTTCCTCTCATTGGTCAGAGCCTTGATACCCAACTGGATGATCCACTCTGCCGACCAACGTTAATCCTGCTAGCCTTAGGAAACCGACAGGTTTCCTATCCCCAAGCCCACGTGCTGATAAAGCCAATAGAAGCTTCCTTGTTTATCGACTGTAATTTGTTTTTTTGGCTCTTGAGTTAATCCCCTCCTCAAGGTTTCTCCCCTCCTTTGTTACATCACTCTCTTTCTCTTTTTCTTCTAAAATTCCCCCCCGAAATACTCTCCAAAAACTCACCCTCCAAAACCATTGGATCCCCCTCCTTATACCTCCTTCCCCTTTTTTCTTCCACTCCCTTCCCTTCTTCCACCCCCTCCTTCACATTAAAATACTAAGTATTACTTATTCCTGTCTTGGGCAGTAAAACTAGTTCAAATGATTGAAGAAATTAGTTGTATGTTAATAAATTTTCTTGAACTGTCCAATTCTTCACCCTTCATGAGGCAGCAGGAATTTATTGAATGGTTATCCCATTGAACCGAATATGTTAAATTTAAAACATTTAACCGATTGAAAAATGACAACAATATTATTTGTTTAATTATTATGTTTAATGGTAAAATAATGGTAATAACAGTATTGTCAATTATTATTTGTTATTGATAACATAATAATAATTACTAATAATAAAAAATAATAATAATAAAATAATAATAACAGTAATAATAATAATTTATATTATTAATCAATAAATAATTAATTTTTGTATTATTATTAATTGATTGAAATAATAACATTGACATGTATAATGTTTATTGTTAAGTACCCTCACACTAATCTATTACGTTGTTTCTTAATAAATAAGGTACATTTACAGGATTAAATAAATCACGATTACTAGTTAGCCCATCTAACTATCCGAGGTTAATGTTTTTAAATTAATATTTCATAGTGACATTACTTCTCTTAATTGTTTTCTACAATTAACAAATAATTTTGTTGGCTCATTCATACACATTCCCTAACAACTTAAACATCCATTATCTGAATTGATCAATACACAAATATTTGGTTGCTTATTACAACTTATATGATTATCTACCATATTACGTAGTTGTATATTCATACTAGAGTGCATGTGTGAGGTCTGCATGCATGGCCAGTACATGCATAGACTTCACATGTACTACAACCAAACAACCAAAATTCTAGCCGATACTAATAATATTTCATGCAATAGGACAAGTATACAAATATAATATGATTTCTTTGACATTCACAGTTATTTAACAGTTATGTTCTTATTAATCAGTCAATCAAGATTGGTACCTACCATTACTAATTTGGTATCATCAATGTCCAATGTTAAAAAATAATAACTAATATGTCCTCCAACCCTAACCTACGTCCACATCCTCCCTTTTCTTTCCTCTTCTAGTAAAAAGTGGATGATAGTTGTACTGACCTTCCCACATAGAACCTGAGAGCGGTAGCATCGGCTAACTAGTGGACCTAGCCTCACCTAGTAGGCATCTGACCATTGTTATCACAACATCTCGGGGACCATGTATCAGCACTACCCTACCATGACTTTGAGTATCATAGTGAAATAGGGTGGGAAATACATCCATCCCTCTCAACACACTGAGTCTATACCCCATCAAACCATATTGTACTACTATCGATTCTATTGGTACGTGCCATCATACCATCGCTTCAGAGATTAAGGCTCTATTCAATATATGTATTACATCACACTTCACATCGTGTACCTAGCTATCACATAGCCCCTGTACCCTAAGGGTTAGCACTATGCAACCATGCATTCATTAAAATATTAAATCAATAATTGGTTCATATTATCAACATTATTTCCTTACATCACATAATATCATAAAATTGATCGCATAATGGGTGGGTATCCCTGTACAACATCATACACATCACATAACATCAATAATTACAATCAATTATACATTTTTGTTATGAAATAAAGGAATATGATGATGACTACCACATAGTAATTGCATAAGCATAGTAATGTCATAACAATGATAACATCATAATCATAGCATCTGCATAAGTACGTTAATCATCATCACATCATAATCAAAGCATCGATATAAGATGATAACATCATAATATCATAATCATAGCATAAGCATGATAACATCATAACATCATAATCAAAGCATAAGCATGATAACGTCGTAACATCATAATCAGTATATAATCACATATAACATGCCAAAAAATATATTTTACTCAGTATATCTCAACCCACATATAATAAGTAAATGCAGTGTAATAAGTGTGAGTGATAAACATGCCTAAGTCAAAAAATGGGGTGTTACATGCACCAACCCTTCGGGAAACTTCATCGTGAAGTTATAGTCAAAATAGCGAGGGAAAATCTTGACGCATAGTGTATGCATTGTCGAAGGTAGCAGATCATGGGCTATACTTGTCCCACTGGAACTTAACTTTGTCTGCATGGTGACTATGGAGCTATCGAACCCTACGATCTAGTATACATAATGGTTCGAATGTGAAGGTTCCGTCATTCGAGACTTGCAATTCCTTCCAATGAATTTTATGAGTCTCATCAGCTATGTAATGTCGCAATACTGAAACATGAAATACATTATGAGTTATGTGAAAGTGGGGTGATGGTGCAAGACGATAAGCTACTGGTCTGATTCATTCAAGAATCTCAAATGGCCCTGTGAAGCAAGGTGACAACTTGGTCCCCTTTCCAAATTGAATGGTACTTTTATTTGGTTGGATGTATATAAATACATGGTCCCCTACCAGGGATGATTTTAAGGAACCATACTTATTTAAAAGTGTATAAATGTTGGCGAATATTACCAATTCTTAAAATGCCAACTATAAAATTATTGGCGATATTTTTCAAAAAATATTTCAATTTCCAAGGATTTTATATTGTTTATATAATAATTTGGCGATTTTTAGGGTGAAAATTTTTTACCCCATCAAAATTGGGCCAAACAAGGCTTCAAAAAATGTGAAATGGTGAATATATTTTGGGGGAAAAACATGGAAAAATAGCCCACTGGGTTAAAATTCGCCCCTAAAATTATCCCTGTCCCCTACCTCATAACTTCTATCAGTTCTTTGTGCATCTTCATAACTCTTTTGTCTATCCTGTGCTTCTTTCAGTCGTTGTGTGATCTATACCACTTGCTCTTCCATATTTTGAAGCAACTCAGGTCCAACTAAAACATGGTCCTCCAACCTGTCTCAACTGAGTGGATTCTTGCAAGGTATCCCATAGAATGCTTGATATGGAAGCCTAATAATGGAGCTGTGATGACTGTTGTTATATGCATACTCCACTAGAGGAAGATATTTCTCCCACTATGTTTGATGATCCATAGCATACATCCTAAGCATGTCCTCCATCACTTGATTCACCCTCTCTGTCTACCCATTTGTCTCAGGATGATAAGTTGAGCTTAAGTTCAGCTGGGTCCCTAATGCTGACTGCATGCTTGTCCAAAATATGGAGGTAAATTTATGGTCTCGTTCAGAAATTATCTTCTTCAGAAATCCATGAAGGAATACAATTTCATATATGAATACCCTTGCTACATATGTCACATCATAAGTGTCTCTGAATGGAATGAAGTGAGAAATTTTGCTCAGTTTGTCGACCACCACCAGTATAGCATTATGTCTCAAGGATGTGAGTGGAAATCCCACAATGAAGTTCATGGAAATGACTTCCCATTTAGTCATAGGAATATCTTGAGGCTGTAAGCAACCAACTATGTGTCAATGATCTCCCTTGACTTGCTAACACTCTAGGAATTTCGAAATAAAATCGACTACCTTGCTCTTCATACCGGGCCAAAAGAAGAGCTTCTTCATGTTTGTATACATCTTCTTCACTCCAAGTTGCACACAATAATATGCCCTATGGGCCTCACTAAGGATTTCTTCCTTGATATCACCTTCTTTAGGGATATACATTCTCCCTTGATACCGCAGAAACCCATCTTCCTCAATATGGTACCCATCATAGTTTGACTCAAAATTCTTCCCATTTTCAATATCTAAGGTTACCTTTATATCCCAACCATCCCCTAAGAGTTGTCCGAGCACTTTATCCTTCAAATCCACTTTCAAGGAGATTAAGGAGAAAATCCTCGCTCTTGAGCTTAGAGTGTCTTCCACCACATTCTCCTTTACTTTGATATACGAGATAGCGAAGTCATACTCACGCATGAACTGACTCCATCATTGTTATCTAGCATCCAGATCCCTTTGTGTAAAAATATAGTACAAGCTCTGATGATCTGTTTTAAGTGTGAAACTTCTGCCAACCATGTAGTGTCTCCATAATTTTAGTGCCAACATTACTGCTGCCAGTTCTAGATCATGTGTGGAATATTCATCCTCATGAGAGTTCAACTTACGAGATGCATAAGATATTACCCCACCTTCCTACATTAGAACTGCTCCTAATCATTTCTTCAAGGCGTCAGTGCATACCATGAAGTCTTTATCCATGTCTGGTACCCATAAGATTGGTGCACTAGTCAGTAATCTCTTTAATTTAGCAAAATCAATATCACATTCATTGGTTCACTCATATTAGATTCCCTTTCACTGTAATGTGGTGATGGGTTTCACAATCTTGGACAACCCTTGCACGAATCTTCAGTAATACCCTGCTAATCCAATGAAGCTATGCACCTCATGCGCATTCTTGGGAATTGTCCAACCCTTGATGGACTTCACCTTTTATGGGTCCACTAAGATCCCTTCTCTTGAGATGATGGGTTAAAATTTGTGGCATAATCATCTAACTTAGTGGTGCATACTCCTGATTTTATTTGACACCAATTCACAATCATCATTCTCATAGGATACCAACCTATAGTTATCTAATGCATATGCTGAAATAAAACTATCTGTTGCACCAGAATAAAATAAAATTTTAAGTTTGACATTGTTTACTTTTCCAGTGGATTCCACTACGATGGACTGATGTTCTTTCTAGTGGTTGTTAATAGCTGCATGAATCCTATGAGTGTTAACAAAATTAGCCATGGATTCTTTTCCTTTCTTATATCCCTTAGGACAATCCCGCTGAAAATGAGGAACTCCAAATCCCCAACAAGAGACATTAGGTGGTGCTTTCATGTTGTTGGGAGGAGTCCTCTAGGATGATTTCCTTCCCCTCGATCCTCTAAAACCTTCTAATCCTCTATAAGAATTGCCATGTGTTCATCCTCGGTTCCCATGGTTTGCTGACGAACCTTGGGATATTGAGTTACCTGAAGTGTTAGCTCTTAGGGTGAACCTGTTACAATAAGGAGGAGGTCTGCATTGTCCTCCTATGAAGTACAATCATGGAGCCTTCCCTATCACAAACTAATTGGATCCTATCAACTTGTTTCCTCCCTTTGAATCTAACATATCCTTAGCATAGCGAGAAGACTCAATTACCATCGAAACTAAATATGGCTTTTGCATCCATACTGTGGCCCTAATATTGTAGTTGAGTCCATATACAAATCACTCCACCTGTCGATCATCTGAGTCCAAGTATGGAACATACTTTACTATTTCCATGAATATAGCTTCATACTCTTCCACCATCATGCTTCCCTGTACCAAATCATTAAAGGAACCTGTCTATTGTTCCCTGTAATAAGCCGAAAGATACTTCATGTTAAACCTTTCCTCGAATAACTTCCATGAAACAGTCAAAGGAGTAAGATGCAATTGTTTCTCCAGGTCTAACCACCAATTGTTCAAATATGGCCATTCTAGACTTGGAACTGGAGGTATACTCATTCAGTGTGAAGCACCTATTCATACCCGCAAGCCATGCTTCAGCATGCTTACCCAGTCATCCTCCTGAAAACTCATGAAATTTTCAGGTTGTAGTCATGTCTAGTTGACAAGTCCAACTTTAGTTCCAACTTGAACCCAAAATGTATGAAAAAGAATGTAAAAAAAAAAGAGAAGGATCACTCTGGGATCTTAACCACACCTTCCATGAAGTGGAAGAATACTAGCATAGATTATGACAAAACTTACATGACATCATAACACCACAACATTACAAACTCAACAACAAGTATATGGCTTTATACTTTATTCTCATAAATGGGAAAGGAATACATATACCTAGACATTTCGTCAGAGAACATATGGTATATTTTACATGTTTTTATCAATACATGACCATGCATCCCTTTAAGGAAGCATTCACAAATGTAGCCACCTTACAACCTTATGTGCAGAAATACCCTCATTTGAGATCCATTAGCTCTAAAACACATATGTGCACCTAAGTTTTCAAACAACAAAGAAATTCATTTAATCTAGATTTAACCAAACTTAAATGTGGAATAAAAAATTCAATTTGAGGCTGAAAGAATTAGTTTGTTATGCATATAGAAACAAGTGTTCAGCATTCACAAATGTAGCCACCTTACAAAATGATGTGGAGAAATACTCTCATTTGAGATCCATTATCTGGGGATATCGGTTAGAGATAAGAATGTGGTATTAAATACCCTCAAAAACCTTCTAGATTAACCTATTCCACACCTTAAGTAAATCATCTCAAACAACATCAAATAATTCTATAAATGACCCAGTTCTCCAATAATCAACATGACCTAGCATCTTATCTAGCTATAATGTGTCAATCATAACCTAACATTTTCCCATTGAAGTAGATTGAAATAGATCCTCATTCTTGACCTCCTCAACTAAACCTTCCATGTGAGCTATCATACTCATCATTCCCCCCAAATTATCTCTACAAGGCTCATTATACAGGATAAATATCCCTCTTAGAGGGCCTTTTTGGTAATTTTAGTATTCATTCATTTCGCATGAGTCTTAAAATACTCATTTAGTCCCTAAGTCCCTTTATTTTTTCTCATAGAAATGGTGAAGGTGTCAAGACCCATCGATTATATCTAAAACGTCCTAATGCCAACCATATCTCATTATGAGGTCAATATTTACAAGCCCCAAAATACTAATTTCAATAAAGCCATTATGTTGTTATCCCTAATTTCTATAAAGCATAGAGCATGTGGTTAGAGAGAGAGTGAGAGAGATAGATGAGTTGTCATAACAAGGTTTTGTACATGCAACCTTCGGGTCTCTACATCTTGACCATGGTAAGGAAAGAAAATAAATGGCATAAATTCATGTATACATATTTAAAGGATTTGATCCATGAATATGCCCTCAAAGCACCACATAATCCCTTGAAAATTCATCTTTCATATTTGAGTGGGATGTGGATACTTATAGTATATCTTCCATTCTAGATAAGGACCATCGGTATATAACCATGGAAAATCAATTTAGGAAAATATAAATGAACTAAATGAATATTTCAGGCCTCATCGAAAAGAAGAATTATTGACCAAATTACACACGCCTTTCATAGAAGAACTTTTCCTGCTAAGTTGGATACATACACCATTATGATAATTTTCCACAAGGGATGGGTCTGAAGGATAAATCCATGTTAACATGGGAACCATTATGTATGAAAACAAAATTTTATCACATTAAAACATTAAGTGGGCAAATTTAATATCTTTTAAGATTGTGTCATGAAAAGGTTGATAATTGCTTGAATGCAATTTGTTAGGGCTAAGTGAAGACAAATAGCCTTGGGGAGTCCAGGGGAAAGCTTGGAAGATGAAAACCAAACATCACCTCACCTTGCTAATATATTTATATATACATTCTTAATTAGAATTAAATGAGATTTCATGCCTAATTAACTATGTATGTATTTTTTTTTTGTTTATTCATTGTTTATATTCTTAGATGGGCATCCCAACTAGGGTGTCAGAGCCTAATGAGGTTCTTCCATAAATATTGCATAGTATTCCTTAAACAATTTTTATTTTCTTTGCATTGCTCAATGTACTTTGTTAGTGTTCCATATTGTCTACTAGAATTGCAGACCTACATTTTGTCCCTCGTTATACTCTACCAGTTTGTTTTCCAGTGGTATATTCCTCTACTTGTCAGTCTTCTACTAATGTTTCCCGAACATATCCCCTCTCCACACTATTGACCATCCTTCCAACTTTACAAGCTCTCATCCTCATTTCCTGACCATATCTCGATAATGTCTTTCTCAATGTGTAGGATCTCTCCTCATGTGATTCCCTCTACATTCCCTCCTCAATCCTCTATAATTTGTGAAGCAGTATAATTTCATAGCTCTAACAAGAAGAAATTCATTATAAACTTGTACCTATTTAGAAAAATGTTCTATGTGCTTCCTTTAAGAATTATGGAACATAATGATGCCTCTTCAGAAGCATATAATGAAATCAATGGCTCCACTATAGAAATATCAGCACTGCCCTCCCATGACCTCAGGTATCATAGAGACATAGGGTGGGAAATACATCCATCCCTCTCAACATACTGGGTTTATACCCCATCAAACCATACTGTACTAGTATCGATTTTATTGGTACATGACATCGTACCATCACTTTGGAAATTGTTGCCGCCCTTTCACACACCTGGGTCACATGGCAGAAATATTCAAGACACTCGGTGTGTCCTTGGGGGCAAGTCTCGAGTCAAGGCTGTCACCTTGTTCTTGACTCCTCTGTTTAGGCTCAACTCCTAACGAAGCCAAGGGGGGTAGACCCTATTAAGTTACTAAGGATGATTTCTTAGTGGGGTGATGTTAAATTGAATCAGTTATTTAGGAGTTTGAATATTTTAACTATAAACAATTAAAGATGACAAGATACGAAGATAAACACACGAAAGCACAAAGTTGATACACTATATATATATATATATATATATATAAAGAAAAAATGACCAGTTCCTTAAAATGGAGTCAAATCAAAAGATCAACATGCTTGCGTGTGCTTGGAGTGAATGTTTTTCGATTGCATCTTGGTATGTTTTAAGTTAAAATTGAAGTATGAGTTGTTTAAATTAGGCTAAGGGGGGACTCCAGATATACCCGAGAGTACTTGGAGTATGTCCAAAACAAACCTTCATGGCTACCCGCAAGGAATATGTGGGCTGAAATGGAGTCTCTGGGGCTATTGTTCGTAATGCACCCATTAGGGTGTGACAAAGATTGGCACCCCGAGGTCACTTTTCAGAAGTTACCGCTTCTTTTGGGTATTTTTCCACCTTAAAGGTTTGATCGAGGTGTTGGATTTTCACCTGATGGTTTGTCAATTGGGGAATGTGAGTCCTATTTATGCTATTCACCCAAGTGCTTTTGATACAGCTTGACTGATTGGACGAACCGCAGCCAAGTTCAGAGCATACACACTGGAGTCTTGTAAATTTTAATAAGTTTTAAGCTGTATGTTCTTGTTTAAAAGAAAAGCCTCCAAGAACCTTTTTCGATCCAAGTGGATCTCAATCGGGAATCGAGGAGGGGTTAATTTTAAATTTGCTGATAAAGAAATGATGAAGAATAAAATAGCTACACAATCTGGTTTTGTGAGGACCCTGCAGCAAATACTTAATCAAAATACATGATATAGCAACAGAACTCAAAATCACTTTTATATTAATCGTAGGCCACTTCGAGGGGGAAAACTCCTTTGAGAAAGCTCAATACAAAATAACTTCACGGTGCCTTCCTTGGCCTCAACACACACTTATATACTAAAAATAGGCGCCAATACTATGGGTCAAAACCATGGGCCAATATAAACTATGGATCAACAAATACTACAGGCGGCTTACAAAGCATATGCGCCCAACAACAATAACACAAACTATGGATCAACAATTACTATGGGATGAATTACAAAGCATATGCATCCAACAACAATATACTAACATGGTAAAGAGAAGGATTGACATGGGTTCCCAACGTCCCCTCCCCCTTAGAAAAAGCTTTGTCCTCAAAGCTGTAGATGTGGAAATTATCGCTGAATCTGAAGGAGTGGTTCCCACGTAGCATCCTCGGGCTGCATTCTGTGCCATTGAATTAAGAACTCTGTGATAGAGCGAGAGCGAAGCTGACGAGTGCGCTTATTGAGGACAGCCTCTGGCTCCAAAAAGATGGATCCTTCATTATCCAGTTCTGGTAAAATAGTTTGGCCTTTGATGTTGGTGCCAAGAACTTTCTTTAGACAAGAGACATGAAATATTGGATGAATGCAGGAAGAAGGTGGAAGTTCCAATTTATAAGCAACATACCCAATCTTCTAAAGAATCCTATATGGCCCATAGAACTTTGGAGCGAGCTTATGCCACCCTTTGAGTTTTAGTGAGGATTGCTTGTAAGTCTGGAGACAAAGAAAAACCATATCACTGGCTTCAAAAGTGCGCTCAGAATGGTGCTGATCAGCTTGTTTCTTCATGTGATTTCTTGCCATGTGAATATTTTCGTGCAAAATACGAAGAACCTCATCGCGGTTTCGAAGGACCGCGTCAACTGCGTGAACTGGAGAACTGCTGGGGGTGTAAGGAAGAAGAACTGGTGGTTCCTGACCATAAACTGCTTCATATGGAGTCATTTTAGAGGTAGTGTGGTAAGAGGTATTGTACCACCATTCAACGAGAGGGAGCCACTTTTGTACTGCATGCAAAATAGCCATCATTTCCTTCTCATATGTAGAGGAAGCTAAATTCTTATCGGAAAGGGCTTTGCTGGTGAACGCAATGGGGTGTTCATCTTGAAGGATAACAACACCAAGTCCATTGCCGCAAGCATCACTCTCAATAGTGAAGGGCTTGGAAAAATCGGGCATAGCTAGAACAGGTGTAGCACACATAGCCTGTTTCAGCTTGTCAAATGCACACTCCGTAACATGCGTCCATGTAAAAGCATCCTTTTTCAACAGAGTAGTTAATGGAGCTATAATCTTCCCATAATCCTTGACAAACTTGCGTTAGTAGCCAGTCAACCCCAAAAAACCACGAAGGCTCTTGAGTGTCTTAGGAGGTGTCCAATTGTTCATGGCAGCGATTTTGGCAGGATCCACACGAACCCCTTGTGCTGAGATAATGTGCCCGAGATACTCAACTTCCTTTTGTCCAAAAACACATTTAGAATTTTTGGCATGGAGATGATGATCAGAGAAAAGTTGCATTACAAGAGCCAGATGTTGGAGATGTTCAACCCATGTTTTACTGTAGATGAGGATATCATCAAAAAATACTAGAATGAATTTCCACAAATAGGGTCGAAAAATTTTATTCATCAAGGCCTGGAATGTGGAAGGAGCATTAGTGAGACCAAAGGGCATGACCAAAAACTCATAGTGGCCATCATGTGTGCGGAAAGTTGTTTTAGGGATATCATCCTCATGTACCTGAATTTGATGATACCCAGAGCGAAGATCCAACTTGGAGAAAAATTGAGCACCATGAAGCTCATCAACAACAGGAATTGGAAACTTATCCTTGATGGTGAGGTGATTAAGTGCTCGGAAGTCAATGCAGAGGCGCTATGACCCATCTTTTTTTCTGACAAGAAGAACTGGTGAAGAAAAGGAACTTGTGCTTGGGCGAATAATACCTTGCTTGAGTAAGTCCCTAACGAGGAGTTCAATCTCTATTTTTTTGGTGAAATGGGTAGCGATAGGGCCTGATGTTGGCAGGAATGCTTCTAGGAAGGAGTTTAATACGATGGTCCTCTAGTCAGGAAGGTGGAAGTCCCACTGGTTCAGCAAAAACACCTGTATATCGATCCAGAATTTGTTGGAGATCCAAAGGAGTAGTGGGGGGCGCTCATGGTTGCATTTGAATGGAATGGAGCTGAGCGATGACACCATGGGAACTCTTCTTAAGGAGTTTTTCCATGTGAGTGTGAATTGATGATGCTGAGAGACCCTGGTTGTAATCCTTTCAATGTGTGTTTGTGTCCATCGAGGGAGAACTGTATCCAAATTTCAGCAAAATCCCATAATATGGGGCCAAGTGTGCACAGCCATTGAGCGCCCAAAACCACATCACATCCGCCTAAGGTCAAGGAAAACATGTTAGAGCGGAGGTTATAATCTCCCATAGAGATACGCACATTACGACACTTCCCTTTGCAAGATAAGGTGCCCCCATTGGCAACCATGACTTCAAAGTTGGAGCAAGGATGGATAAAACAATCAGCTTGTTTGGCGATCCGAGGGTCAATGAAATTATGAGTGCTGCCAGAATCAATGAGTATTGTAAGAGAAAGCTTCTTGAAGTAACCGCGTACCCGCATTGTTTGGGGGGCCGTGACTCAAGATAAAGCATGGAGGGATATCTCAGGCTGGTTGTCCTGAGATGGAGGGTCAGTAGGCGGCTCCTGAATGTCAACTAGAGCATCCATTGTATCGGGAGCTTCTTCACCAATTTTAGAGGCAAGTGAAGAATCCACATCCAAGAGATAGATCTTTTGTTGAACACATCGATGTCCCCGATTGAATTTTTCATCATAATTATAACAAATCCCTTTTTCTCTACGTGCGTGCATCTCTGCTTCAGACAAATGCTTGATTGGAGGTGAGCGAGGAGCTGGCGGAATGGGAGGTCGTTGAGAACCCATATTTCGGAAGGGAACAAAAGAGGATTTGGAGCACTGTTGGGTTGCCAGGTTGTCTTCTGCCAACTTAGCCAACCCCAGGGCTTCCATCATTGTGTTGGGAGTGAACATTTTGACCTCAGAGCAAATTGCATCCTTTAGACCACTGATAAAACAACTCCAGTAGAAGTCATCGGGTAATCCTTCAGTGTGATTAGCTAGTTTCTCAAATTCAGTTTGATACTCTTTCACAGTGCCAATTTGGCAAAGTTTAGTGAGATCTCCTGTGAAGTCATCAAAAGCATAGGACCAAATCGTTGCAAAAGGAGCTAACAAAAATGAGGCCATTTTGGCTCTTCATGAGCCTTGATGTACCAACGATACCATTGAAGACCTACCTGTTCCAAATGAAAGGAGGCAAGTGGAACTTTGTTGACATCAAAAGTATTATGAAGACTTAAATACTGTTCTGCATGATAGATCCATCCAGTCGGATCAGTACCATTGAAGCGAGGAAAATCTAGCTTCGGACCGCGAAAATTGCTGGAAGAAGAGAACCCATTGTCTGATAAAGACGCGGACTGTCGTCTCGTATTCATAGCTGAATTCTCAAGATGGAGACCGAGAAATTTTTCATCCAGTTCCTAGAGTTTGGCTTGGATGGCTACAAGTGCTTCCTCCATGGTTTTTGCTCCTATGCGGGTGACAACCATAACCACGAGTTTTTTTTTTTTGTTTTTTTTTTCTTTAGGGGGAGTGGGTAGAAAAACAAAAACAGAAACTGTTTCAGTAGAGGAAAATCTTCATTTGGGAAAAATCGGAAGGGGGATTTTGTTTTGAGTAAGTTTTGGACACTGTTGAAAGGATAGGGAAGCAAAAAATGGGGATTTTAGGAGCGGGGTGAAAAAATGAGAAAAATTGGTAGAGAGGGACAAAGAAGCAGAATGAGGAAAGGAATACGGTGGCAAAATTTGAAGGCGTTTGGGTGAAAATTGAAGGAGTTATGGAAAACCCTAAAAATAGATAAATGTGGGATTTCGGGTCTTAGGAAGTGGAATTTGGGATAGGGTCTTCAAGAATGAAATATATAGAATGGAATTGCAGAGGTGTGAGTGAAGTTTCAGGGAAAACAAAGTTGAAACCAAGGAGATATGTCCGAAAAACAGAATTTTATACTTTTTTTTTTTCACAGGAAGGGATCTGCAACGGTGCGAAAGTGATCGAGAATAGTGGAATCTGCAACGGCGCAGAATTGATCGGCAACAAATGGATCTGCAACGGCGCGAAACTGACCGGCAACACTTCTGGACAAAGGAAATATGTGATTGTGCAACTGAAAATAGATATGGACGCCAGGTATGTGCGGCTTCCTATCGGTTCAAGGGATTCACTCGGCCACCAATGCTGTCTGACGGCTTGCGTATTGGTGCAGTACCCCTCACTCCATGGCTTAGGTAAAACTGATAACCACTTGGCCACAAACGACAGCTCTTGGTTTACCTCACGGGTGGGAACTAGTCAATCAGGTAGGGGTCGTTGGCCTTTTCGCTGGCAGGTACTCTCAATGGGCCATCCACTTCGAGGTTCCTGTGGTACTCCTCACAATGAGTTTTAGGGCTTATGCCCAAGTACTTTCCATAGTTAAGTGGATAGGGATTATTCCCAGATCCGAACCAGCAACTGAAGTGAAAAAAAAATTGGGTAGAAATTTCACCCAACAAGCCCAAGAAAGTGCTCTGATACTAGATGTGAGGACCCTGCAGCAAATAATTAATCAAAATACATGATATAGCAGCAGAACTCAAAATCACTTTTATATTAATCGTAGGCCACTTCGAGGGGGCAACCTCCTTTAAGCAAGCTCAATACAAAATAACTTCAAGGTGCCTTCCTTGGCCTCAACACACACTTATATACTAAAAATAGGTGCCAATACTATGGGTCGAAACCATGGGCCAATTTAAACTATGGATCAACAAATACTATAGGAAGCTTACAAAGCATATGCGCCCAACAAAAATAACACAAACTATGGATCAACAATTACTATGGGATGACTTACAATGCATATGCATCCAACAACAATATACTAACACGGTAAAGAGAAGGATTGACATGGGTTCCTAACAGGTTTTCTCATTAATCCTACCACGAATCTCTTTCCCCTTGCGGGTCACTTGGGAAATCATGGGGTTATTATTATGATTACTTTGAAATGTAAGCTACGGAATATGGAATTAACAACAAGATCAAGTATACTACCCTACAAGTCAGATCAATTCTAGTGAAAAATAACTAAGCAGAAAATGACGAAAATGGCACCGACGCGAATCCCACCAGGGGGGATGGGGAATGGGCTCGAAAGAGGTTATTCAAAGGATGATTTTATTACAGTGGTTATAATATCAAATCACTAATAAAACATAGCTTTCTTGGTCTTTATACAGGCTAAAACCAATATCTTACAGTTATACAAAAATTTTACAAATTTTGTGACCAAAGAGAGACCCCTGGGGGGATTTGAGCGCTCCAAAAGCCACTTTGGACAGAAGATTCCTTTCTTCTCTATCATACCTGATAAAGGACAGAAAGCGAGTTATAATAACAAATTCCCAAAAGCACCTTAATATTACCTTTGGGTCATCCTACTTTATCTCAAAAAATAATGAAATTAAACTAGCTAAATCGGCGAACAGGGAACCAAGGAAAGCAAGCTTTCCTTGGGATATTGGCTTGCTTTTTGTGCAGCCAATTAAAAGCACTAATATTGCAGAATATTTGAATTATCTAACATCAAATAAAACTACCTTAACAGCAAGCTATGAATTTTCACTAAATTGCTTGCAAAAATAAGGTACTTTTAGCTAGATCTCTTGAAATTGAACTTTAAGTGCAAAATGAAACTAAGATATAGAAATTGAGAGGGATATTGATAATTAGATCTATGTGTGTTTTTCTTCATGAGATATATCAGATTAAAAATAAACCTTTAAAGTAACAAGTTTGAGGAAAGTTTAATAATTTTTAAAGGAGGAAGAGAGAGAAAGAATGTTTCAAGCCTGGGATGTTGGGCTTTGGATTCTGCTTTGGTGGAACACCGAGGGACTATGTCATTCATAAGATACTAAATATGAGGAAGATTCAAACCAGCTCAACCTCTTCTACAAGCGATATCACCTGCAACTTAAAAATCCTTGCACAAACAGATGGTTAAAACATAGGTGCTGCCGAAAGAGATGATTGGAAAGCATGCAATTAAACTTAAAATACATACAAGTCCAATAGATATGGAACAAGTAGCAGTAAGAGAATAAATCAAACTAGAATAAACTCTTACAATAATAGGAGGGAGCTCTCTCCTTCAAGGCCAACAATTAACCAGCAAAGCAATGATAAACAAAAGCAGATTATACCTCATAAGCATTTGACAATCAACATCCACACATGAAGAGCATTACACCATAGATCTTTCCTCCAAAGCTTCTTTATTCCAGAATGAAAAAACAATACAGTACAAGAGCAACAGCACCTCAATCCCAGTTCTAACTAGCTTGGAAGAGGAGGCTGTGCCTGGATATATACAATTTGCAGGCCATCTAGCCCAGGGGGGGCACAATTCCTCATGGAATCAAGTGAAATCAACTGATGGATAGTTCATCAATGCAGAACTGAGGGTGAACTGAGCCTACTTGTCAACCGGGGGCCTGATCTGGCTCACACATCAACCCATACACTAACACATCGGCCCAAAGAGCATCCAGGAGAGTCCACATGTGTGGAGGAGAGAGGGAGGGCACAATTCCCCATGAATACCACTGTAGATCAACTATGGATCTGATTTGATCCCCTCCTTCAGTCAAGGATTTGTCAGATCCAGTCAATCTGCTTCAGATCTGATTGATTTTAGTCAAATCGGTTGAGAATCCATTGATTTATTGATTTTGGATTTTCTCCATTATTCATCAATTTATTAATTAAAATAATGAATAATTGATTTTTGGGGCTTTCTGACATGAGTGATGGAATATCACTCAAAACTTAGGAAATAGTGGGTCCATGGGTTTACATGGTGCTCTTGGCTTTAAAATGAGCACCTCCATGACTAAACCTGATTATTTGGCCCACTTTTATTACAGACTCAACTTTTCCAATTAAACTATTAAAAAATAGCCTAAGTTTTTGGAAAAATTAAAATTTAATAAAAAACACTGAAAAAACTAAAAAATTGAAAAATTGAAAAACACCTAGGGGGACTTAGACATGTTCATATGACTCAAAAATGATGTCTAGCATGTTTATACATTGACACATAGACTCTCATAACCTCGATAGGCCCAAATGCCAAGCCAACCACCCCAACTTTGGAGGTATGGAGTGAAAAACTCAGAAATTATCAGTCGTTTGTTCAACAACCAATAATAACCAAGGTAAAAAACACCATGGGCTGATCGGATTGACAAATGAAGTCTAAGAGACCGAGTGTTTTACAAAAACTATCATGCTAGAACATTTATTACAATTCCCCCATGGGGTATGAACATGTGATATGATACAACAAGCACTTCCCAGAAGTACTTCCAAAGGTCCTTTTGAAGTCCGAACAAGTTAGCCCTGTCCGGTTCATCGGGCTCACTTGATAAAAACCACTAAGTACAACTTAGGTGGTAACAGAAATTAAGGCTCTATTCAATATATGTATTACATCACACTTCACATCATGTACCCAGCTATCACATAGCCCCTGTACCTTGTGGGTTAGCACTATCCAACCATGCATTCATTAAAATATTAAATCAATAATTGGTTCATATTATCAACACTATTTCCTTCCATCACATAATATCATAAAATTGATTGCATCATGGGTGGGTATCCATGTACAACATCATACACATCACATAATATCAAGAATTGCAATCAATTATACATTTTTGTTATGAAATAGAGGAATATGATGATGACTACCACATAGTAATCGCATAAGCACAGTAATATCCTAACAACGATAACGTCATAATCATAGCATCTACATAAGTATGTTAATCATCATCACATCATAATCAAAGCATCGATATAAGCATGATAACATCATAATATCATAATCACACCATAAGCATGATAACATCAAAATCAGAGCATAAATGATAATATTGTAACATCATAATCAATATATAATCACATATAACATGCCAAATAATATAGTTTACTTAGTATAGCTCAGTGCCCATATAATAAGTAAATGTAGTGTAATAAGTCTAAGTGATAAGCATGCCTAAGTCAAAATATGGGGTGTTACATACACCCAGCCTTTGGGAACCTTTGTCATGAAGTTATAGTCAAAATAGTGAGGGAAAATCTCGACTCATAGTGTTTGCATCGTTCGAGGTAGAAGATCATGGGCTATACTTGTCCCACTGGACCTTAACTTTGTCCACATGGTGACTACAGAGCTGTTGAACCCTATGATATAGTACACATAATGGTTCGACCATGAAGGTTCCCTCATCCAAGACCCGCAAGTCCTTCCAGTGAATTTTATGACTCTCATCAACTATGTAATGTCCCAATACTGAAACATGAAAAACATTATGAGTTATGTGCAAGGTGGGTGGTGGTGCAAGACGATAAGCTACCAGTCTGATTCGTTCAAGAATCTCGAATGGCCATATGAAGCAAGGTGACAACTTGGTCACCTTTCTAAACCAGATGGTACTTTTATTTGGTCGGATGCGGATAAATACATGATCCCCTATCTCATAACTTCTATCAGTTCTTTGTGCATTGAGATAACTCTTTTTTCTATCTTGTGCTTCTTTCAGCTGCTTCCTGATCTATACCACTTTCCCTTCTATCCTCTGAAGCAACTCAGGTCCAACTAAAACATGGTCCTCCAACATGTCCCAACTGAGCGGAGTCTTGCAAGGTATCACATACAATGATTGATATGGATGCCTACCAATGGAGCTATGATGACTGTTGTTATATGAAAACTCCACTAGAGGAAGAAATTTCTCCCACTATGTCTAATGATCCATAAAATACATCCTAAGCATGTCGTCCATCACCTGATTCACCCTCTCTGTTTGCCCATCTGTCTTTGGATGATAGGTTGAGCTTAAGTTTAGGTCGGTCGCTAATGCTGACTGCATACTTATCCAGAATATGGAGGTAAACTTAGGGTCTTGGTAAGAAATTATCTTCTTCAAAACTCCATGAAGGCATACAATTTCATTTATGAATACCCTTACTACATTTGTCACATCATAAGTCTCTTTGACTGGAATGAAGTGGGAAATTTTGGTTAGTTTGTCGACCGCCACTAGTATAGTTGTTAAACAAAAAAATCCCTTAGTCAGGTCTACATGGCCTACACCACCGAACGACACCCATGCACGACCCTTGCACGACCCCATTAGACCCCCACACCCTCAAAAAGGCTTAAAAATGAGTAAAAGGGCTTAAAAACCCCAAAACGGAGCCTAAATAACTCTGCTAGGGGCTAAAGCCTCCAAAAAGGGGCTAAAACCCCTCAAAGGAGCCTAAAACCCTAAAAGGCACTAAAGTTAGGGAAAAAGGGGCTAAAATCCCAAAAAAGGGGCTAAAGCCATGACGAAGGGCTTAGAACCCTAAAAATGCTATAAAAAGATGGGTGGGGGTCACTCTCAAACAACTCTTCACTTGCATATTTTTATGCTAGCCGTGGATGCCTTGGGACCCTTTGTCTATCAAGCCATCCACATCCCCCTTTCATCCACTCATCTTCCCAATTGAGCCATAGCTCCCTCATTCCTAAGTGAGATAGAGAGGTGCTTCTTCCAACCAGGGCATGGTGGCTCATTGCACCAAAGAAGAGGTATACCATTGTTTTTTCATGCTTTTGTTTTAGTAGCTTAGTTGTTTTCTAACCCATATTTTCTTGCAGGTTTGTTTATTAACTTGTTTTGCAGGTTTATTGCTGTCTTTAATAGTTGTTTGCAGGTTCTCGAAGCAAATCCCTAACCTTGTTTGCAGAGGGGCTCACGGCCATTTCTTGTCCATCTTTTTTTTGTTTCTGTTCTATTTACTTTTCCTGCATTTTACCACATAGGAACCTACCCTTCCATCCTATAGACAGAAGGGATCCATTCCTGCCCTTGTAGCAGGGAGAAATCCCTACTACAGAACTTGTGACCATACCAGGTTGATCCCACACGATCCCTGCTTCAGTTTTTTAAATTTCAAGTTTTATTTCAGTTTGTACCCTAGGTTTAAAATTTCTTTTCAGATCTAGTTTAAATCCCATTTATTTTTAGTTTTTTGTTTCTGGCGAGCCTCCACAAGGAAAATTCGATTCCATTTGGCCACAATATAGGTTACTGTCGGCCGGATCTGACTTGGGATCAAAAACCGCCCAATCCGGAGTAGGTCGCACTTATAGGGACTAAACATGGGACCAGGTCGCTCATTTAGGTATCACAGGTGCGACCCGGTCACCCTTTTTCCCTTGAAAGCTGCAACTTCCTTCAGGAAGGTAGACCACTTCTGTCTGTGAAATCTATGCAACCCCCTCGCCTGTTTCTAGAAAACTTTGGTGACCGCCTAGCCACATTTGACGCAAAACGTGCGGACTGTCACTCAAAAGTTAATTTTCAATTTACTAAGGACCGTCAGTGTGGCTTAGCCGTCTCTGTCCAGCATAATAGTCCCATTTTTGTTTCGATTTCATTTACTGCAATTTCATCTACAAACAAAGTCTAAATTCAAAAAAATTTAATTGGTTAATTAACATAGGCTAACTAAAACTGACATAAAATTAACAGTCTTGCTTTCCCTTCCTCCTCTACACAGTCATCACCCTTAAGGGTATTATGGGATAAGATGAAGGGCACACCTCATATAGGAATATGCCCTTCACCCAATATTGTTCAAAACCATTAAAAACAGATGACTTTGAAGGTAGAGGGGGTAGAGAAGGAGGGTTTCTCACGGTGCTAAGCGTCCTCCCTGTTGACCAACCTTGCATCCGGGAGGTGTCCTATGGATCTACAGATGGGCTTAGTCCCATTATGTTGAGAGCCTAGTACCTTCTCCTGGTTGAATAAGAATATAGGGGTAAGGTGGTCACCTAGTTAGGCTATCACAACGCAGGGTTAAAAATGGTATCTGTCTACAAAATTTATGTTCATTTACTGCTTTCAACCACAATATGATGAAATCATAGACCATTTGCAGCCACCAAATAATAGAAACACAGAAAGACATACACGCCATACCACATAAATCAACCCCACTCAGTTCATGATGCTGAGAGAGCCACTAAAATTGATTAATTTACACTAAGTTCAAAAATCTGTAGTCTTTGAGGACATAAATCCCTAACTGCCTTAACCGTGGGAATTAGTTGGGCTCTAACTAGAAACTCATTGTGAGGAGTACCATGAGAACCCCAAAGTACCTGGCTGCTGAGAAGAATTGCCAACCGAAACAGGCAATGACCCCCACCGATTGAGTAGAACGCCCATGAGGAAAAAGCCAAGTGTTGTCTTCTGGCAGTCTTGGTGGCCGAGTGACCACCTATAGCGAATAGGAAGCCATTGAAATTGGGGTACAAAATAGAATTCCCACCAGTTTGATACACAAATCTAGCACAATTGATCCCTCATGCTCTTCCTCACGCCTAAGAGGTGAACCACCACAATTCGGGTCAATGAACCGACACCATCAAGACCATTCTCGATGAATTCTCACACCATCAAAAGGCCACACAACCTCTAAGTCAGATTCAGATCCATATCAGTCTGAACCAGAACTACACATAGCACCATCAATCCCCATGGCTAGTGCAAACTTGGATCCATTTTTTGGCATAGCAATCACTAGTGGACCCACGTCCACACCACAAATTATCACTAACAACCTTGCAGGTGGCCCTATCATGGTCATGCAAACTATCATTAGTCAGATTCCACCACCCATAGTAACCACTCAATCTATCCCACCTACAACACTTGCGAGCAGTGGACCCTCCACACACAATACCCCTCCTATAACATAGGGGGACAGTTCCCCTTCCACATACACTACCCCTCCTGTCACATATGGGGGAAATGGCCCTTCCACCTACATTGCCCCTCCTGTCATACATGGGGGCAGTGGCCCTTCCATCCACACTATCCCTCATACCACACTTGGGGGCACTAGCCCATCTACAATGGCACCACCAGCACCCCCAGGTATGCAAGTACATTATCCACCTACAAACCCCACCACCATACCTCCCCCATCTCACATCGACCTGGGGCCAAATATGCCTTTCATGGCTCATCATAACTTTCCTGATTTGGCTTGATTGATAAATGACCCCATCCACCAACAAACCTTTTGTCTTCCCATGCCAGCCAAACTTCCCTCAGACATTCCAAAGTTTGAATGGAAGGCAGGGGAGTGTCCCCAAAACCACACCTTGCCAACCAAACCTTTTGTCCTCCCATGCCAACCAAAATTCCCTCAGACCTTCCAAAGTTTGAAGGGAAGCCAGGGGAGTGTCCCCAAAATCTGGTGGTGCCATCTACAATGGTACCACCAGCACCCTCAGGTATCCAAGTACATTATGCACCTGCAAACCCCACCACCATACCTCCCCCATCTCACATCGCCCCATCTCACATCGACTTGGGGCCAAATTTGCCTTCCATGGCTCATCATAAATTTCCTGATTTGTCTTGATTGACAAATGACCCCATCCACCAACAAACCTTTTTTCCTCCCATGCCAACCAAACTTCCCTCAGACATTCCAAAGTTTGAAGGGAAGGCAAGGGAGTGTCCCCAAAACCACATCATGACATTTTATCTATGGTTCTCATCAAACAACATTGTAGATGATTCGATTAGGCTAAGACTGTTCTAGTGCACCCTCACAAGTGCGGCAACCAAATGGTACATTGAGCTATTGTAAGCCAAGTGCCCAGATTTCAACTCCCTAGCTTTCATGTTCCTGCAGTATTTCCAACTCCCCATTAGATATGATGAAGGGGTGGAGATCCTATTATCCTGCCGCCAGAGCACTGTGACACATATAACCGAACACATCCATGAGTGGTAACGACATCATAGTTTGTGTAAAATCTAACTTAACGACAAGATATTATTGGATTGGTTTCTCAAAAACTTGCTCCCACCCATAACAAAGGACGTCGCATCCGAACGTCCCCAGCCTGAAGAGGTGGCCATACTGAAATACCAACAGTTTGACCTAATCTATGCGCAATATGGATACCTTTACACTGTCATTCCAGACACTCCCTATCCAGGAACCTCCTTCCAGGATGCATTGGGGGCATCTGATGCTGCAGATGGCATCATATGCTCCGTCTCCCAATAGCCACAACACCATCTGACACTACCTGCAGTTCCACCACAACTAAGCAACACTGCTAGCATTGCTTACCAAAACCAAACTCTGGACTATGCAAGAATAATGTCCCAATCTAGAGAAAAAAATTTCCATGCAGAACCTGTGCCACCATAGTAGGCTCAATCCTTGGCATGGCCAACACAACAGTACGCAGGGAAAATTCCCACATTTTTGGCACTGCCACCTACCCAAATTTATTATGCACCACCTATCCAAGCATTTCAAGCCCCCACCCCTGCTTCACCCACTTCGTTGGGACAATTATTTGCACAACAAAATCGTCCCAACCAGCCTACCCCCAAAAGTCAACAAGGGAAAGCTAGAAATAATCAGCCTCGGAACTAAGCCAATAACCAACCATAGGGAGGTGGTCAACAACCAAACCCTCCCAACAATTCCGCACAAACCAACCCACCCAAATCCCCCAAAACCAAATGCACCAAGATGCAATGCCCCATTGTGCACAAACCAACCATGCACACTATATGAGGTCTATCATCACTACACATTCGAGTGTCCCCTCATGGGTTGTGCTAAGTAGGCCATTCGAAATGAGGTTCAATAGGCCACCAGTGCTACAAATCAAGCCCAACCCAAGCCAGCACCACAAGGACCTCCTCCTATCATGATTCATAGACCATTACCAATCCAAGGATTAGTGGCAACTACACCCACTCCCCAGCCCATTGCCAATGCTCCGGGGGCACCTCCCATGACCAAAACAGGTGTCCATGACTTGCTAGCCATGACAACTGAAGAGGTCAACCTACAAACCAGATGGATTCAATACAAAACCACCAATGAATCCACTGACACATCAGTGGCATCTACATCCAAATCGATCAGTGCACCTCTTCAGTTACCCCCTTTCCCTCGCCCCCCCATATGCCAAGTGGCCAATAATTCCATGGCTAGAGCTGTGGTCAGCTATAGCATAGTGGATGATTTGGCTCAAACACCAACATCCATGTCCACTCTGGAGGTACTCCAAACATGCCCAATACAACAGAAAGTGCTACTAGCCACCCTTGGGGCCGTAGACCCTTCCAACTCCAAGTTGAACAAATT
The DNA here is from genome assembly GCA_001517045.1 of Pseudotsuga menziesii. Lineage (NCBI taxonomy): Eukaryota > Viridiplantae > Streptophyta > Pinopsida > Pinales > Pinaceae > Pseudotsuga > Pseudotsuga menziesii. The sequence goes on along the minus strand of LPNX010126138.1, from coordinate 223,927 downwards.
CAACATGGAGAATGAAGAACCACACATGCCATCCACCATCGCCTTCCAAATCCTGGTGTCTATCTGAAATTTGGTTGTACTCCAGTGCATAGTAGATGAGGGGGCATCTATGTGAGTTATGTATACCCTAGTCTGGAAGAATCTTAGATCCCCAATTCTGCAACCATCATCCATAACTCTGCGGGATTATGATGGCCATCCCACTAAAGCCCAAGGAATCCTCTGCCATGTCCCCATCACATTAGCTAGGAAGACAGTTCTAATTGACATACAAGTTGTCAACATTCAACTGGACTATAACCTTCTCCTCAAAAGAAGTGATATGTATGCCATGAGAGATGTCGCATCAACTGTCTTCCATCTCATGATGTTCCCCCATGAAGGGAAGATCGTGACAGTTGATAAACTCCCTTATCACAATCTGCAAGGGTTAATGGCACCCGTCAATGTTATCCCTACCATCACCACCATTGCGCCAGAAGGGACAACCACACACGCCAATGCCATCCCTGCAATCAACACCATGGTTGAAAACACACCAGGCTCCCCATTGTTGAATGTGGGCCTGGGTTGTTTTCCGATACCATTATGATGAATCATTTCCCCTTAGTGTCACTGCCACCGAAAAAAAATGAGACTGTGGACTTGTGCATGGTCTCATCCAGCACCACTGCACCCAAACAACAAGCGTAGCTATAGCCCCAAGTGCAACTGCAACACCGTCCGTAGCTGCAACAGCATCAGTAGCTGCAACATCATCTGCAGCCACAACATTATGTGCAATTGTAACCAGAACCTAATCCCCACATACAACCATCAAGGAGTTATATGGGCTCCTCTCCATTCCATACAATTCCCTTCCTCTTTCCCCTACCTGGTGTCATGAGCAAGCCAGTAATGGCCTCCCTAAACCTACCCAACTTTACATTGAATATTCCTGTGTGGTATCTTGATCTACTGGCTCAACCATCAATGCCTTAGGTAGTCTTAACACCCGTGCAGCCCATTGCAGTCGAGTCCCATCCTCCACTCGGTCCGCAAAAACCAACCACCGCACCCGCACCCGCACCGTCCCACTTGAAAAGGGCCAGGGGAAAGAATGCAAAAGCTACTGTAGAACCTTGGCAGATCTCGCCTTGCGCCATCTATGAGCAATAGGGAAATCCAACTCAAAATTGCCCCAAGATCCCAATGATTCACACACATTTGGACGCCATGGATACAAACGAAAACCTTCCCATGGTTGAGCTTCCAAGCACACCAATAGTAAGAAACAAGTCACTGAGAAAAAACCATGCTTGCACCCTCTACAGATTGTATGGACACTATTCTCACCACTGTCAAGGATTGCCCAAATTTCGAATGGCTTTATCCAACCTCCATCAACATTGCCTTGAATCGGAGATCACTCTGATCGAAGAAGTTCACCCCCACATCCTTCTTCAGACACCATGTCCATTTACATGATGTCGAGTTCTACTGACCCTCTTGTCTCCACCACCACCAATGGTCCATCGGACCTGTTTCTTCCATTGTTTCTGCGACCATAGATCCATCCACAATCGTAACCTTAGTAGCAACCTCAACCTCAGTTACCAGGGAAACAATGGGGTTCATTCCTGATCAACATGATCCTTTTCCTTGCTCTTTTCCCTTTGCTTTTCCTACCATCTGGGATCGTGAGTAAGTCTATGTTGGCAACTCGCAATCTATAGGATTTCACACTAGTAGATCCTGTGTGGTACCTTGAACCACCTACCCTACCTCTAAGGCCCCAGGATGTGTTGACTCATGTCCATCCAATTGAGATGATGTTGCACCTATCTCCAGGTCCATCGAAGACTCATCCTGTCTCCAGGCCTACCCTTCTTCCTCCAACAGAGATTGGGGAAAAGGCCACAAAAACCACAACAGATACCATTTACATGATCCCTAGCACCATTCACCCTTTCCTCTCATCGCATATGGAATATCCACCTAATCTACCCCAACACCACTTACATGATGACGGGGAGATATGTAAGACCACCTCCGGTTTTACCCCATTCCCTTTAAACCATAGTGTGGAATCGGTTCTTCCCATAAAATACCAGATTCTATCATCCCTCCTTGCCAATGACCTTTGTCTTGACAAGGGGGCATACCTCTTTGCTAACTCAGATGGTCAACTCTTGAAGAAGCCACGCAACGGGCTCCACCTCAAGAGAGCCTATGCCTAATACCACCACTATGAGTCCCTTATAGCGTAGTTTTCTCCCTTTCTTGTTTTTCAACATTTTTACCACAAGTCAGGGGCAACACCATTAGCTTCTAGTCCAAAGTAACCTAGAACTAGTTTGAGACACCTCTCACACCTCCAGGCTCAAACTTACATCTTCTTATGAGACCATTGTCTCATGTTTAACAAACAAATTTTGGGACCTCTTCCCGAAACCTACCTCGATTTAAGAGCCATAGCATGGTGATGCAAGTGTCTGTGGACCTATACTTGTATCACTCTTCCCTACCACTACTCATGCGGGAATTTAGGCCACCACCCGTTAAGGAACATCATTTTTATCTTTTTTGTAACATATAGTTGTCTACTCCATCCATCGCACCTTACGCGGATCTTTGGACCATTGTCCAGAAAATGATTTATTTCTCTTGCATGTATTTGGTGTATAACTATCCCCAAACTTGAAATCACATCACATGTAGTCAATTCCATTCACAACAACTCACACACAGCTCTCCTGACCTCTGTCCAAGAGCCACCTTGGTTTGTGTGCCTCTACCGCATCGATTCACATGCCTCTGTCGTGATCTATCCCATGCATCTATTGGTATGTTTGAGAGCCATATTCTCCATCCATACTGTTAGGATGACCTTTGGACCATTGTCCACCATCCTGACGTGGGGCACCGCCTATTCTACCACAATCGGTTGATCGTACTGGATTTTCGTTTAAGCTCTTTTCTGACTCCTTAAAATAATGGAAAGATAGTCAAGAGCAACTGCTTCTTTTCTCACCCTCTAAAGTATAGGAAAGGGTGTCTACATTGTCTCATTTAGCTCCTTTTGCGGACCATGTAGACCATCAGATGAAAAGGAACAACTTGGCATATTCAACGAAAGACGATTCCCCTCTGCACACTTTTATGCTTTCTCAGGCAAAGGGGCCGCACTTTACGAAAAATCTCACCATGGGTTGTCGTTAAGCTCTTTTCGAGCCTTCTCATAAAGAAAAGATTGCCGAGCAAATTTGGTTTCATTCATGCTCGTAAAAGTATTTGAATGTTCATCTAGTCAGTATAGGGTCACCCTTGTTCAGAGTACTCTGCAATGTATCTTCCTTGGATCCCATCAATATCAAAAGTATCCACCACCCCTAAGTATTTCCCATCTGCAATGACATTCCCAGTATTACAGCTATGATCACATTCCCATGAGTTAGTTTCCTTTGTTTCTTGGTCCTCCCTATCATCATACTTTGAAAAAAGGAAGTTTGAGTCTACTATACTCCCCCTACCCCTGTTCAACTATTTCCCTTCCCCTCCCCCCCCCCATTCAGTGGGTCAGCCCGCAATATTGTCTCACATCTTTTGGTTATCTCCCTCATGCTTTTGGTCAAGGAAACACCATTTCCTTTACTAGGGGTAGGTCTCCTTTTGTCGAAGCCAACACACATATTCCAGAGGATAGACCCAAAGGTCCCTGTATCCTAGTTTCATTAACCTCATTGATGAGTTCCTTGGACCACTTAAGAGGATTCCTTAGTGCCTCTCGGGATGGTTGTTTCTCACGTGCTCGACTCCAACTACATCATTGCACCATTGCGATTCGTACAGGGTTTGGTCTGTGTATTATTTGGTTGAAGACCCTAGATGTCACCTAAATCTAGTACATTGATGAGTCTACTCGAGGTACCTGTTGCAGCTGCAACATTTTCCCAAAATTCAAAAACATTTCGGGACCCTCCTTTTGCTTATACTGGTTTGATTTTATTCTTTGATTTGATATAATGACTCTTCAGAAAGACTGTTTCCAATGCATGAAATGATCCACTTTTGTTTTTGCATTTGATTGTGTTTTCAAGTGTTTGAATCGGAATATTTTTTTCTTGCAACCCCGCCGTTGCAGAGAAATAATCAGCTTTAGAATCATTATTCTTATCCGATGTATTTGGCCCCACTTTGTTGTTTCCTCGATCGTTGGGTTTTGGGTTTCTGCCGTTGCGGCCGTAGAAAGAACTAGCCTTCCGATCTTTTAGTTGTTTTCTCTTCTAATTCAAACCTTACATGTTGCAGAATGGTTCATACTTTATGACTCCGTCGTTGCGGCTCCCTTTCCCGCTACCGCTCCAATGTTTAATCTCATAAGCTCTGACGATTAATCTTGTGAAGTTCTGTTGCGGATGTCTCTGCTGATTGCTTAGTGGTTTGGCCACCAGAAGTTGCGGAAGGAATGTCCTTTTGACATCCGATTCGTTTGTCTCTGCTGTCTGATTTTTATTTTTCCTAGCTGCTTATGGTTGACTATATATATGTATGGGGTCAGGTTTATTATTCTATTGCTTTTCGACTATCGTGATCTGTCGCTCTCATCTAATGTCATTCTCTCTAGCTCATAAGGTCCCCCGTTGTCGGTGTACCCATGTTTCCAGGTGGCTCAATCATGGAAGCTTGGCCACCTTCTTCCCACTGTTCACGCAGCATTTCCACATAGACTCCTTGTTGCATTATCCAGTTCCGTTCGAGCTTTCTGTTGATGTTCGGATGGTTAGGTTTTAAGGCCGTTTTTCTTGGCCCCATTATTTACATGTATATATATTGACGATTTTGTAACGTAACTATCCATGGGAGGGCATTTTGACCCACAGGGTAGTTTTTTCCCCATAGCCTTTTGTTATGCGAGTCTATGCTTAGTGAATGGGGGGTTTGGTGCAGACGGCCATTACACTGTCTGCACCAATCTGCCCTGTGTGAAAACTTTTTTGTAGGGAAGGTTTTTCATGGCCTTCTTGTGGTGCTTGGAATTGTTTTGCACCCCCCCCCCCTTTTGTTTTCGTGCTACCCGCATCCTCAAACCACAGCCGTATTTCGCCACGCTGTTCCGTGCGACCCGGTTCACGGTTAGTTTCGAACCCAAGCCGACTGAGGGGGATATATCACTGCATATAGTTTTATTGACCATAGATTGCATGGGTAGTTTTTTGTTAAATAACACCATTGAAAAAGATTGAATAATTTCCACTGTCATTCCTATTTAGCGCGATGATCATGGCGTCCACAGAGAGCCCAAGGTTTCTTCACGTTGATGTAGATTTTGTTTCCCCGGTCGAGATATGTTGATAGAACTATTTTATTAGACAGCGGTGTTATCTTGCACATACTTGCTTCATTTAACTAATTTTTTCATGTTAAACATAGATGAAGTGTAACAATGCACATTGTGTCTCAATGTTTGCAACTTAGCTGGAAAAATCCTAATGATGATAATTGCAAGTATAATAGGAAGATTTCGAACTCAAAATGTCGAAGCAACAAAAGAAGAAGGCCCTTATGGTCGAAGAGGATCTCGAAGTGGAAGTGATTACCAAAACCAAATACATCTATGAGGACACCAAGTGCATATCTGGTGTAGAGCCTAAGTACCAGTGGGGAGAGATATACAGTTTGATCACGCGTCGAGAGGTGCCTGATATGGGCTTGGAGGAAAAAGGCATATATGCCAATATAGAGAGATCTTCATTGATGAAGATTGCCACCAGACTAGAGCTTTTCCCATGCTCTGAAGTGATTGGTTAGATTCTGCCCCGGGTAGATGTAACCACTATGATCCTGGAGAATGTGGACAAATAAGGCTATGCAACCTATACCCCTAGCTTACCACCTTCCAGAAGCACAAATATTCTTGTCTAACGATTGGTTAAAAAACATCAAAATGGACCTTGTTGAGACCCTCAAAAGAATGGTGTTTCCTGGAAAACATTTCATAACCAGGCCTACCGAAGAATATGACACAGCAAGCTTAAGGGCCCCATATAGATTCATTGCCTTAATGCTCAACAGAATTTTTGAGAAGGCTCATGGAAAGACCTTCAAATTGGAGTGGATTCCAATTATTTTTTATGTTTCTACCCAGGGGACCATTTTCAACTGGGCCAACATAGTATCAAATAGTCTTTCAGCCTGCATGGCCTCAGCTTTGGGAGGAGTGTCCCAAAAGAGGTCAGAATTTTATATGAGCTCCATACTCGTCGATTGTATATTGTGCAATCAACCTTTCCCCAGACTAAGGTGCATCTGGGACAGGGAGAGAATTCTTGTTTGTTCTGCATAGAAGCCACTATGGGCGCACAAGTACCACAGTCATTACCAGGAAGTCTGTGAACATTTCATCATGCCATTGTATACGCTCATTTTCCTGAAGGAGTGTGATTGCATGTCAGAGGAGGCATTGCAAGTAATTGAAGAATATGCATACTATTATCTCACTGAGGATGGCCTCTACTTTAGAATGTTTGGAGGTTCCATAGCACCCTACCTACTACCCAAATACGCCACTGACTACATCATTCATAAAAATGCGGTTAGGCAAGTATTCCTAGATGGCATAGGAATATTTTTGTTTGAACATAAGAAGGATGCCTATCCCCCTTTTCCCTTCAAGTTAGGCAGTTATAAGTTCACAAGAGTGAAAAAAGAAGATGGGTTTGTAGAAGAGTTGGAAAGGTTTCATTTTGGTGAGATGCCCTTCCATAGAAATGACTCCCGCAACAAAGTAGCTGATCACTGCAAAGAGAACAACGTCCATTTCGAATACACCCACCATTGGGATAGAGAAGAATTTGTCTTACGCAGTGCATTGAACATAAAAGCCTTAAGGAGAAGGTTCAAGAAGAATATCACCACCAAAGGTGGGAAGGGGCAATATGAACAAGCTAAAGCCGATGAGGAAGCAAGGAAATGAAATGAGGAAGCCCAGAGGTTGGCACAAGAAGCTACAGGGTGGTTGCAGGGAGAATAAGAAGATAAAAGAAAATTTGTGCAAGAGGCAGCTATAAAAGCAGAGGAATATGCGAGAAATGAAGAAGAAGAAAGGAAAAGGAAGCTTGATGAAGAGCTTCAGAAACAAGAAGCAGAGAGGCTAAAGCTGACACAGACAGAGACCAAACAGTTAGCCTCTGACACAGCTAGAGGTCAGACACAGGACATGGAGAACCCCGCGGTTCAGGACCCAGAAGTACCGACTGCTAGCACACTTGGACAGTCTGTGGTCCCTACACTAAAATTGGTCCCCTTTGAACAGAAGAAAGGGGAAGAAATACCCGATTTTAACATTATTTTCTATGACAAGGAGACAAAGAGGATAGTGAAGAGAAGGGAAAGGAAGGTTGAAACAGGAGGTCTATCCAGGAAAATGATAACAAATACACCCATGGTATTTGGAACAGAACGAGATCCAAGATTCACCATTAGAACTGGAGCTGCATTGATTCATGCTTTGGAAGATAATGTGGACAAAATCATGATAGACCTGGAGCAATCCAAGAAGTCCTCTGCTCAACTGAAAGACACATTGAGAAAGGAGAGAGAGGAAAGCAATAAGCTGAAGAGGAAATATGAGGACATGAAAAAATATATGAGGTCTTCAAAGGATGAACTACAGCTCCTCCAAGTAGAGAGACAAGCTAGTGAAACTGCACAAGAGTGTCTGGAGAGAGTGCAGCAAGAGTATCAAGAGCTAAGGGTGGATAAGGAACAACTACAGGGAAGGATAGAAGACTTAGAGCTGAAAAAAACCACCTGGGAGGCAAATGAGAAGCAAGCTCAAGAACAAGAGAGGAAACTTCAAGAGCAGATCTCTTCTCTAAAAACCGCTTTAGAGGCAGCAAAAGATCTCTGCAAAGTTCGAGATTAACATTCATTTTTTGGAACCTTGCACATTTGAAGCCATTGGCTCTGAGGATTTGGCGTGGAAGAAATTCCTAAATACTCAAGCAGGGCCCTCCTCATGAATAATCATTCACTTTTGTAATATATAACGATCTTGTAAACATTTGAGGAAAGTTTTGGGAGGCGAAAAGTTGGGAAGCCCGAGGGTTATTTGTGGGTAGCCCAACAGTCTCATCTTTTTGTATAAATATAGAAGACTTAGAGGAAGAAGGGGATTTTTCCCAGTTAGACATGTAAAGAGAGATTGTAAGAAGAACTACTTTTTTTTTGCAATAAAGAATTATTGTTTGCCTGTCGGAGAAAGTTTGGTGGGACATTCAAATGCTATGCTATGGATTGGTGAAAGATGAACTATTTCATTTTTCAGCTTTTGTCCATTAACTGTGATATCGTTCTAAATCTTAGGACCTATGTTCTTGTCTGAATGATTTCTAGTTTATTCTGTGAAATTACCACCATGAGTAATGACTGTTGTTAATAAACAATTGGCTATTTGATTGTCTAAGTATCTTTAATCGTTCATGTGTTGTGAGTAGGAATATCAGCTATCTGTAATTTCTATTTATAATGCATGAACAATATACATTAATCATAAGTAAGTTACAATTTGGCTCCCGGGGGATAGGTAGATAGTTAGTTTACTTCATTGTTGCATATGTGATTGAGATTCTTGTGAGTTCTAAGACAAGAGGTATGAACCTGCACATCACATTGTGAATGCTCCCTGCATCCTTATCACCCTGCATTGTTAGTTAGGCATGTGCATTTCATACATTAAGTCAAAATACAAAAACATACACGGTGGACCGGGCCGCAACCGGTAAACCCTTTTGTTACTTGACCTACGGTAGCCAGACCGCAAACTGGATGGATTCCATACTCCAAACAGTCACGGGCTAGTTGGGAACGTTGACTGGGGATAATCCCTTGCTATTGTTGCTTGCGAATTTCCAGGCCTCAACAAGACCTAAACAGGTTATGTCCCTTGTGATTTTTAGGTTGCATTGGAGACAGTGTTCGGAAGCCCCAGTAGTGCTTCTATAAATATTTATGATTGATGTAGCATACGTGTACCATAAAGACTATGACTCTCAATCAACGAGTCCATACAACTATCTACCATTCTAGATCCAGCAGGCCATCAGTCATGAAGATATAGTATTCCATGGGAATGCCATGGGTCCAATGTAGCAGTTCTCCATATCAGTATCGTATCCAACCTCACATTGAGGTAGCAACTATGTATCATCAGTTGTATATGATCAGCTCTTGTATTTTAGAGCATATATCAAATTATTCTTTTGACATTGTCACGAGCATGGGGATGCCCGCCTCATCCATATACATGTCACACATTATTTGTATCTCACCCATTGATGGGAACCATATTAATACAAAAACCAAAACGCACCATGCCCAAGCCCCTGAAGCAGCACCCCTCTGCAGCAAAGCTTGGTCATATCAAATCATTGATGGGGATAGTTTATCATATGATGAATAATAATTGAAGACAATATTTCACAACATTTTCTTCATTTCCGTGTTTAAGGGAGGATTTTCCCCTTTGTTGTTTTGTCTCATTCCTTTTTTTGTATGGACAAGCAGTATGCAAAGGGTGACTAATCATTGTTTATAGGACCTATATATATGATATATTTCTGATATTTCACATAAGTCAGGCTTAAGAGTGGGTTTTAGATTAATCAAAACCTATTACCATACTTAGGAAATATTATTTAATCATTTTGGTTAAATTCCTAGGTCCTACACTAGCTAGTTGACATCCACTTGGTTCCTTATGGACAAACTTGCCAAAAATTAATACAGGAGTGCTTTGGAAATATTTTGGATAAGGTTTTGAAAAACCATCAGGCTTCCTAGTTTAGTAATTGCACATTCCTACCTTATCTAGAATTAGACTCCTTTTCAACAGCTTTTAAGGCAAAAGGTAAAGCTAGTCTTAATGCAACTGACATGTTTTTTGTACAAATAACCCTCTATATTTATCTCTTCCAAAAGAATTATTTTACCCACTTTAGTTCACTTATACATTGATACAATTAATTCACCCCATATGTGACTTTCTTGGCATATTTGGAAAGTGTTTTATGCACCTAGGGGGCGATTTTGACTTTTTAGTAAGCTTGCTTTTGTGATGATTCAAATAACCTCCTTATGCATATGAATATATGATGTAATTATATATTTGGAAAACCTATGAATTCATGAGTTTTGCTGAGATAAACTTATTCAATAGAATTTAGTGTTATGATCCATATAATGTCTCCAATTTGAGTGAATCTATGCATGTTTTACAAGCAATTTTGCGAGTTCAATTGATCTAAGCTTGGGATACAATTTCCACACTTTCCTAAACTTTCTCTCATACCAAATATTGGGTGACACACATAGAGTGATAATTAATTGAGTTACTGTGCAGTAAGAATATTTTTTTTTAACTTTTGCGATTGCGACACAATGCCTTTGGGAAACCCCAATTTTTACTTCGACGGGGTAAATTTGACCAAAATACATGGGACAAAATTTTACTATGATAGACAAGACTGCAATAGGAATCAAATTTCACTTTTTGGTCGACACACTTGTTATGGAATTTTAACCCGACACACTTTTACCTCGAAAGACACCCACTTCACTTCGATGGGATTTTACCACGACAGGATTTATCTACAAACAATTATTGGTTGCGACCAATTCCCACTTTGACAAGACCAATTTAGGTGGAGCTTTATTAAATGATATTTCTTGGTCTATTTACTTATAATCTAAAAAATAGTTTTTACCAACCTGTATCTTGGGATAAACCTCGATAGAACTATATTGCGACGAGCTCACAATATCATATAATCAAAGTATTTAATTAAGACTTGTGTCGATCACTTTGAGGTAAAATCTCACACTTTTCCGTAGTGAAATATTTTTGGATTCTTTGTGTCTTTCACAAATGGTAAATGTAAACAACATTGACACAAGTAAATCTGGAGAAGATGTGCGCCATAAATAAGACATGCATTCAATCATAAAATATGGAATGATATATTATCATGACACAACAAAATAACTACTGACATAATTACAAACTTGGAAATTTATAAGGATGTTTCACCTTTTACAGAACTTCAACTCTCAAACCCATTCAAAACAAAGGAGCTTGAGATTGCAAAGTCTTCTCAGATATTTTCTTATTCTTCTCCACTACTTCGCACTTGCTCGCTTCTCTTCTCCTCCATGTTTTACAATTTTATTCTTCTTCATATACAAAGAATAAAATTTTATTCTCTTACAAGATACCAACTAATATTAAAGACTGCAATAAATATCTACCTTAAAACATAAATTCAGAAATACAATTGGACTACTTAATTATGGAGAGATGTGAACTCTTCATCATGTCAGACAGTCTAGAAACAATATACTTCTACAGACTTTGTCTGTGTCGACTGAGACGTTATGTATATCTGTGAGTAATTAATATTTCCAACAAGAATTTGACAACATTTTCAATTCATGAGTCATTTTATCTGCAAAAATAATGTTAAAAACTCCAATAAACTGTCTCAAAGAACGAGCAAACACTTTTCTAGGGTGTAGTTTGGAGGGTTAACTATTTTTCAAACCATCATATTTTTTTATTAATAGGCTTGTTAAGATATGTATATTCCTATATAAATGGCAAGGCTGTTATTATATATGTAATAAGATAAAATCAAAATTTCTCATTTGATTCAAGAGTATGTGGGTGATTTTTCCTTCAATGGAGATGGTTTTCCTTTCATTTATTTTCTTCTTTATTTCTTAAATTGGCCTAGTGTTGTACCAATATAGGTCCTTTATGTTCCTTTAAATTCCGTTCCTTGACCTTTGTTCCCTTCCCTTAGAGGATAAGTCAATTTTCAAGTAATTAAGGAATTAACCAGCCAACCACCAAGCATCAACAATTTATTAGCTAAGGAATTTAGCAAGCATCAACAATTTATCCGATACTAAATTTACCTAGAATCACCTATGTAATTTCATACATGCTTTCCTTTTGGTTATGAGCCTAAGAAGTTAAAGTGTTGAATTTAGAAACCCATTTGTACTGTTAGAATATAATCCGTCAGGATTATTGTAAATAAATAATTAAATAGGAATTTGAATAGTTGCCCGGGAAGGTGAAAAGGCTAGTTCCTAACCGCCTCATTGTAATCTATAAATTAATGTTTTAGTCATGAATAGAATATTGAATCGGGAGTTATTACCAACAAGTGGTATCAGAGCAAGTTTGTCTGCCATAACTCCTGCTGCATTTCTGTCCATTGTCATTCTGCTTGCCAGTCCATTGCCAGACTACTCCATCAATCTGCCAATCGAGTCGCATGCATTGTCTGCTTCATAATTGAATTTGTGTGCTGCGTTTTTGTAGAGGAAACCCTAATTATTTCACGCTGTAAGTTTATGTTGCATGCGGTGATCTATGCTGCAAAATATGAGTTGAGTATTCTTACAATAAGTTTATGCTGCAAAATATGCTGTAAGTTTATGCTGCGTGTTGATTTGGAGACTACCATCTGTAGTTGTTGAATATTGCATTGAATATATCTTGAATATTGAAGACTGGTGCGTAGGGAAGACAACCATATTGTGTGCCTCTACTGTGATTTTAAAGACTGATCATCCTGTGATTTTATGTCTGTAATTCGTTGGAGTTTTAAGCCCTTGAATGACTATGCTGGAAATAATACTCGTGGGGATTACCTGCCTGTATTATTTGCTCTCTGCTTGTGGTATCAGCACGTCGCATAAATAATTTAGAGCCCACGTTGCAAGAAGCATTATATCTGCATTACTCTCGTGGTTGAGAAGACTCACAAGCACTGGCACAAAAGAATCCACTGAAAAGCTGCTGAGCGATTCCAGTTCCACGATATTATATATTGTTTGTTATTCTGCAACGAGTTTGGAAACAAAACTTGCAAGCAAAGGAAGGCTGCGATTTGAGATTGTGAGTCCCGAAGTTGATTATGTGGACTGCGTTGAAGGCCTGTTGAAGGCTGCGATTTGGCTGCATAACTTTGAAGACCACGTGGAGGATAATGCTGAACCATGACTTTACAATGCGTGATGCGTGGTGTCGAGAGTAAGATTGGAGAATGCGTTGATCTGGAGATGCCGGTGCTTCCAGTTATGCCTTGATGCCGGTGCTGCAGTAAAATGTGCCTTCACGCGTTGGAGAATGCGTTGATCTGTAGATGCCCTTCAGTGACCTATCGACTGTGTTATGATATATCTATTCCATGTTTTTTTTAAAGACTGAACGTGAAGACCTCCCTGGAGAATTGTGAAGCTGACTGAGTATTATGCGTGAAGAGATTACTGCCTGCAAATTGCTTCTTGCCTGAAAGCTCGTTTATATATGAAATATCGGTGAACCCTATTTTTTGCAGACCGATATAAAGCTGGTATCTATGGTTTTGTTATTTTTATAACAAAATGGATTTGGTTTTGTTATTATAACAAGATTGTTTGTTGGATGATAATGAAAACTGGTGCCTGGATTCCTCCTAGAATTGTTGCTGCGACCTGGAGATTGCCAGGATTGGTATCTGGTATTGCTATCAGATATATATATGTGTTGATCATATATATGCTGCGTGAATTTTGAACCCTATTTTTTTATTGAAGCATAAACCCTAATTTTGCCCTAATTTAGTGCTGGAGTGTGAGTGGAAAATTCTGCAAACTTTTTCATTTGTGTTGAATGAAATAGACGCGTGAATGCTGTCATGAATGTTGTGGCTGTTGTATGAGCCTGTGATTGTGGTTTATATGCATTGATTTCATATGTTGCGCATTGAAGAGGCAATCTCTCAATCTAGAAGCTGCGACCTGCTCCTTTGCCCTTCCATTGTGGGCGTTCTCTCCTCTTTTCTGTTTACAACTGAGAATATTGCTGTACTATTAGTGGAACGTGTAAAGACTCAGCCTGAATAATCATTTTGAATTTGGAGCTGCATACTGCTGGAGCTTGAACCAGAGAGCTAAGAAGACTGCTACGACCTCCAAGGTGACTGCTATTTAAGGTTGAAGTGCTGCATAATTGTGTATGGTCATTATGAAGTCTGTACTATTGCAAAATTGTCTTAGACTGATGTAAATACTATGACAGAGACATAGAATTGCATAGTGAATAGAGCTTGTCGAAGACATTGTTTATACTAGCTAGTGCAGCTGTAATTCTATATAGACTGTATTGTAAAAAATAGCAGAGACTTAGACCTGCTTCTTTCATATAGCTGAGATTGTTGACTGTTGGTTGGAATATCTTCTTTGTCATTGTATCATCTTTAAAACCTGAAGTTGAAGTTGTAAACCACCTTGGCAGAGACTGTAGACCTGCAAGGTTATTATTTTTTTGTCATATCAAGTTTATTATTGTAAACTACACTAACAGTTGTAAAGATGCACTCTTTGGAATCTAGTATTGGTACTTCCCTTGCTGGCAAAGACCAATCCAGAGACCCTTCCAATGGAGATTGCGGCAAAGAGAGAGGCAGAAGAAGAAGAAATTTTAGAGGCAGAGGGGGCAGAAGCAAAAGATCAGACTTGCAGTGCAAGCGTTGCGGAAAGACTAGGCACACATCAGATCAGTGTTGGGCTTCATGGGACTCAATCAAAGACAAGCACAACCAGAAGAAAGATGACCAAGATGCTAGTAAATTTTCTGATTCTTGTATTGTTGCACATTGTAATCTTGGATTTAATGAAATGACTTCTCTTTCATCTTACAAATATTGTTGGTTGCTTGATACTGGTGCAACATCACACATGACATTCAGAAAAGATTGTTTTGAATAACTTAATGAATCAATAGATGGCATAGTTTACTTTGTAGATAAGTCAAGTATTAAACCAAAGGGAATGGGCACCATTCGTCTGAAGATGCCTGGATTCCT
>LPNX010126138.1:174052-208202 GCA_001517045.1 Pseudotsuga menziesii | reverse complement strand
GGAGAAGCAGATAATTCAGGTGATGACATGGATGTATCATTTGATTGTGAATTTAATTTATCTGCTAACCTTGAACCAACTTCCTTTGGAGAAGCTTCTACTTGTGCTGAGTGGAAAGAAGCTATGCAAAATGAGTTTGATGCACTCATAAAGAATGGAACTTGGAAGCTGGTTGACCCTCCAGTTGGAACCAAACCAATTGGCTGCAAGTGGGTGTACAAGAACAAATACAAATCAGATGGCTCACTTGACAAGCACAAAGCGAGGCTTGTAGCAAAAGGCTATACATAGAAAGAAGGAATTGACTATGAAGAAACATTTTCTCCTACAGCAAAATGGGCTACCATCCGTACCTTACTCTCTTTGGCTACTCAGAAAGGGTGGAAAGTTCATCAAATGGATGTGAAGACTGCTTTCTTGAATGGAGACTTGAAAGAGAATGTCTTCATGTCTCAGCCAGAAGGCTTTGTTGTGAAAGGAAAAGAACAAAAGGTATGCAAGCTTGTCAAATCCTTGTATGGCCTAAAACAAGCGCCTCGCGCATGGTATGAAAATCTAACCGAGCATCTTTTGAAGCTAAATTTCGAACATTTTGATCTTGATGATGAAACACTATTTATAAAGAAATTTGGAAGATCTATTGTGTATCTTGTGGTGTATGTAGATGATCTTTTGATGACAGGGAACAATGAGAGCTATATATCATCCATAAAGAAAGATTTGAAAAAGATCTTTGAAATGACAGATATGGGACATCTCCACTATTACTTAGGAATTGAAGTCACTCAACATCCTAAGTACATATTCCTATCTCAGAAAAAATATGTTGGAGAACTACTAAACAAATTTTGCATGACAGATTACAATCCTATATCTACTCCAATGGAACAGAAAATGAAGCTCACATCAAGCGAAGGAAAAGAATTTGAAGATGCGACCAAGTATAGACAACTTGTTGGAAGTCTTATCTACCTTACAACAACTAGACCAGATATTTCTTATGTTGTTGGCATACTTTCAAGGTTCATGCATAAACCTTGCGAAGGACACTGGTCAGCTGCAAAGAGGGTTCTAAGATACTTGAAGGGGACTCAAGACGTTGGACTCAAGTACTCTAAAGTGGATGACTTCAAACTTATTGGGTACTCAGAATCAGACTTTGATGGAAATAAGGAGACAGGAGTATCAACTTCTGGATACACTATGAGTCTTGGATCAGCAGCTGTTTCATGGAGATCTTGCAAACAGTCAGTTCCAGCAGAGTCAACAACAGAAGCAGAATATGTGGCTGCAGCTGAAGCAACGAAAGAAATAGTATGGCTCAGGAAGATACTTGAAGATTTGCAAGAAAAACAAGAGAACTCCACTCCATTGTTGGTCGACAATACTTCTGCAATCAAGCTGGCAAAGAATCCTAGATTCCATGATCGAACCAAACAAATCAACACAAAGTATCATTTGATTCAACATCATGTAGAGGCCAAGACAGTCCATCTTCGACATTGTTCCACAAATGATCAAGTTGCAGACATCTTCACCAAAGCGCTTGGATGAGAAAAGTTTGAAATATTCAAAAACATGCTCGGACTTACGAACACCCCTTCGGATTAAGAGGGGGATTGTTAGAATATAATCCGTCACGATTATTGTAAATAAATAATTAAATAGGAATTTGAATAGTTTCCCGGGAAGGTGAAAAGGCTGGTTCCTAACCGCCTCATTGTAATCTATAAATTAATGTTTTAGTCATGAATAGAATATTGAATCAGGAGTTATTACCAACATGTACAATTTGAAAGTGTTCTCTTCATGCTACTACAGACTTGGAACTACTAATTTTGGATGATATTATTTTAATTTTTTTTTATAAATTTGATAATAATCTAAAAGCAAATTTTAATGAAATTCTTCTATGTTTTTTTCTTAAGCGTGATTTTTCTTTTGCTATTTTGATATTGATCTGGGTTAACACTTGTGACCCACAAAGGCATGTGTTAATACTTGTTATTAAAAAAGGCATGTAAACAAAGTTTGGTTGTGGGAGGCTCCCAATCCCACTTTGTACAGTTACAATTTTAAGTCTTGTTCCTAAAAGCTTTTCACCTATCTACTTAGATTTTTTTTAAATGATTTATTTGATACATGTTAAAAAAAAGTAACATTTATTATTCTCGTAGATTGGTTGAAACAATTACATTTTCATATGGACCAAAAGCTCCTAAATAATTTTTAAGTTGAAAGTGGTTTCTTCTTATCCATTTATAGCTAAAGAAAACTGATTGGCCAAAATAAGAAAGAAAGAACCATAAACTAGTTTGTACAAATTTTGAACCTCCCCACAAAAAGCACATTGAGAATTAAATTAAACCCCATGATTGTAAATTTGAATGAAAAAATGTATCACATCATTGTCTCTAGATTCTTTTTTTCAAAAGAAAAAAAAATCGTCTTGTTATTCTTATAGAGTCAAAGGAAAAGATAACAATTACATATGTATTCATATGATACAAATATAACATTCAACTTTCAACTCTCAAATATATAACTTAAATACCTATTCATACATACTCTACTATAACTCCATGTGTAAATTGAACCCAGTGATAGAACAATTTTACTCACAACAATTATCAATTGATCATGCAAAATCAATCACAAAAGAGACTGAATAATGAGTTGAACACTAAATTGTATTGAATAAGTGTACAATAGCCAACCCTGTAATAACATAGGCTGCTGTATTAAATAATTACATCAGGGATTTGAATGCATGAGGATCAATTAGAATCTAGTCAAAAGCAGGCTTACTAAAATTAAGCAAATCCCCCATAGGTGCAAAAAATTGTTTCCAAATCAGTCATGGAGCTCACGAATTGGAAAAAGAACTTAGGAAAGATAAAGAGTGATGGAATGACAACTCATGCATGCTTTTCCAAGGAGAAAAGAGTGGAGGATGTAGAGGACAAAAAACTAGTTCACTTCACCTAGTCAAACTTTCCCAATTGCCTTAAAGCACTGAAAAAGCAGGCGATAAAGCATAAAAAGCACAAGGGCGCCTAAGAGGCCAGGAATAAAGTAGAATTGATTCCTTGAGGTTTCCCAAGTGCTACATGAGTCAAAATAGGCAAGTTTGACCACTATGGATAGGTAAATGACAACTTGCATAAGGTGGGACACATGAACTAGGCAAATAAGACAAAAATAATTAAATTAATGTCTAAGGTAGTAAACTATGGGTTGATTATTCTAACACCCCCCCCTTAAGCTGACTTATGAGTAATACATCAGAAAATTATAGGGCCTAGCAACAAGGCTTAGTCACCCTTTACATACTGCATGTCCATAAAACCAAGGAAAGAGGCAAAAACCACATGGGAAAATCCTCCCTAAAACATGGACTGTAAAACAAAATTTGGAAATCTTGTCTTCACTCATGCTTCACAGCACGATCAGCAATCCCCAGCAGTGATTTGAGATTGCTGAAGGTCTTTCCACAAAATGCTTTGGTGAAGATATCAGCTACTTGTTCTGAAGATGAACAGAAGAGTAGGTGAATGGTGCCATCATCCATAAGCTCTCTGATGTAGTGCATATGGATCTCAATGTGTTTGGTTCTCTGCTTCTGAATTGGATCATTGCATATTTGAATGGTGCTCTATTTATCACAGTAGATGGTAGTTGATTACTCTGATTCGAAGCAACACTCTCCAAGTAAACCCTGCAACCATAAACATTGAGTTGTTGCATTAACAACTCCTCTGTACTTTGCTTCTATAGATGAGAGTACAATGGCACTCTGTTTCTTGCTTGACCAGCTGATTGGCCCTTCTACAAGCATGAACACATATCTTGATGTGGACTTTCTATCTGTGCTATCACCTGCCCAATCACTGTCAGTAAATCCAATCAAATCAAGATCAGATTTTGCTTTATAGAAGATCCCATGTGTCCTTGTTCCCTGAACAAAGTTAAGGATTCTTTTGGATTCTTTCCAATGGATATCATGAGGCTGATCCATGTATCTAGAATCCAAACTTACTGCATAAGAAATATTAGGTCTAGTATGTGTAAGATACAACAAACATCCAATAAATTACCTATATAGTGTATTGTTTACCATAGGTGAAGAATCAGCTTCTTCCAGCTTCACTCCTGAAGGAAAGGAGTCTTGCTTGCTTTGCAATCCTTCATCCTGAATTTTTTCAGCAAATCCAAGGCATACTTGGACTGGTGCACCTTGATTCCAGCTTTGGTTTGAGAAATCTCAAGCCCAAAAAATTGGCCTAAGAGCCCCAAATCTATCATGGAGAAGGCTTGGTTCATCGCACCCTTCAAGGAAGCAATCTCATCCTTTGAGCTTCCTATAATGAGGAGGTCATCAACATATAACACAATGATCATTAATGAACCATTAATTAAATTCAAATAGACATTTGGATCTGATTTGCACCGAACAAAATTCAGTGATAGCAAGAAGCTATCAATCTTGGCATACCAATCCCTGGGGGCTTGCTTTAGCCCATACAATGACTTTCTCAACCTGCACACAAGAGAAGGGTTAGTAGAAAATCCCTGAGGCTGCTTCATATATATCTCTTTAGTGAGATATCCATTCAGGAAGGCACACTTTACATCCATGTGATGTACCTCCCATTGCTTTGAGGCTGCAATGGCTAAGGCTAGCCTGATGGAATCCATCTTTGCCACTGGTGCAAAGGTCTCATTGTAATATATGCCATGAACCTATGAGTAGCCCTTGGATACCAATCAGGCCTTGTACTTCAGAGGTGAACCATCAACAGAAAATTTGGTCTTGTAGACCCACTTACACTGAACTAACTTCCTCCATGGGGGAAGATCCACTAGCTCCCATGTGTTTCTCTTCTGGAGTGAGCTGAACTCTTCCTTCATGGCTGTTTTCCATCTTGGATCTCCTGCCGTTTTTTCATAAGTCTGAGGATTATATTCCACCATCAAATAGAATTTCTCAGCAAACATAGGATCCTTCATGCACAGACCACTCTCAAATTGAGATCTAGTCCTCCTTGGGTCATTGGGATCCCCAGCTAGCTCTCCTGTTGCATGTAGTGTCTTTTCTTCCCATTTTGGCCTTGTAGGGATTTTAGGGTCTGCAATAAACTCATCACTATCGGACATATCAGAATCAGCATGTTCAACAAACTCTTCACTTACTTTCAGAGGTTCAGGTGGTGAAGAGGCTTCTCCAACTTCCACTGCTGCAAGGGGTTCTTCTTGAAACTGAACACACCTTTCAATAAAGGCTTTTTTTGTGCTCAAATTTATCAGCTTGTACCCTTTTGAATCTTCAGAGTACCCAACAAATAGACTATGGTGTGGTGTGTAAGGGATAGAATGCTACATCTAAATAACTGCATTTGCACAATAATTAATAAACTCAGACTTGACATACTCACCACCATTGTCAAATCTGAGGACCTTGAGTTTCCTCCCATACTAGTTTTCAACCAAATCCTTAAAGAATTTGAAGAGGCCAAAAACTTCAGACTTGTGTTTCAGGAAGTAAACCTAGCAATACCTGGAAAAGTCATCTATGAAAGTCAATGCATATTTGGCCTAACTCATGGAAATATGAGGAAATGGGCTAGAAACATCACTGTGGATCATCTATAGGGGTGCATAGGTTCTCTCATGACTAGCTCTCTCAAATTTGTGCTCTGGGTGTTTTCCTAGGATACAACCTTGGCAGACTCCTTTGGAAAATTTTATCTTGGGAAACCCTATGAGCATCTCTTTTTCACTAAGATCAGAAAGATACTTGTAATTTAGGTGGAAAAATCTTTCATGCCAAAGCTTGCTTGCCTCATTAGCATGAATTAGAAGAGCAGAGGGGTTTGAGTAGAGTAGGAAGTGTGAGAACATGTATACCTTTTGAGGATGATTTGCAACTCCTTTTGCAATGACTCTACCACTTGAGATCTCTGTGATCTCAACTTCATCAAGGGAGAATATGAATTTCTCTGGATACCCAGTGTGAGTCATCTGGTACACTGACAAGAGGTTGGAGGCAATACCAGGCACATACAACACATTGCTGGACTGACCATGATCAAGATCAATCCTCTCTTTGCCCAAACTTTTAGTGAGAGAGTCATCTCCCAGTACTATAGGTGGTCCTTTCGACATGTCAAGTGACGATAATTCCTCCTTGGTCGAAACCATGTGTCTTGAAGCTCCAGAATTAATGATGAAACTAGGTGAGCTTGATGTGCCAGCAACCAATGCATGAACTCTCTCTCTGTCTTCTGAACTTGATCCTCCTTCTCTCTTCTTTGAGCTGTCTAGAAGGGGGATGCCATTCTTCTCCAGGAGTTGGGTCAGCATGTCTATTTTCTTCTTCATACAAGAGCTTTCAGTGTGATTTCCCTTATTGCAGTATGCGCATTTGCTCATTTCTCCTTTATTCTTCTTCTTGTGGTAGTTCTTCTTGGAACCTTGTGGCTCCTCCAGAGACTTGTTCTTGTCTCTCTTTTTCTCAGGTGGCTTTTTATCTTTCTTTTTTCTTTTTGAATCCACCTTCGAATCTCCAACAACCAGAGCTTGGTATTTGGATGGTTTGATGGTGCCCATCATCACCAGCTTGTCATGTTCTTGTGTGAGAGATTCCATGAAATTTGCAAGGGTAGGCATCTTCCAGGTTCAAGCTATCAGTTTTGTGGCATAGAAGGTTGAAAGAAACACTGAATAGTCAGGGACAAGCTTTGAGAGTATGGCCAAGACCAGCTGATCATCCTTCTTTTCGATCCCACACTATTTCAGCTTCAAAACAAGTGCTTTGAACTTGGATAAATAGAGTTGCAGGGATTCAAAGCTATTTGGACTCAGGGAGATCAGTTCATTTTCGATTTGATGTCCCCTCATCTCATCTTTCTTTACAAAAATATCAGTAAGCTACTACCATATTTCATTTGGTGATGTCAATCCATCAAGATGGAAAAGGAGGTCTCTGGAAATACTCAAACACACGAGACCATAGGCCTCATCCGTCCTGTTGTGCCATTTTATCTTCTCTGCAGCTGCATTGGGCTCTGCTTCTATTGCCATACTCACCCTATAGAGGCTTTTTTCTCTCAACAGTATCTCCATCTCTACTTTCCATTCAAATAAATTGAAGGGAGTCAAGATGATCTTTTGAGATTGATCTGTAGCTTAGAAATTGTCCCGGTTGTCAGTAGAAGGCTCCCCGTCAATGATGTCGAACCTGCAAAACAATTTTGAATGAGAGAAATTTATATACAATGGATCTGATACCATGTGGAAATTTAACCCAGTGATAGAACAATTTTACTCACAACAATTATCAATTGATCATGGAAAATCACTCACAAAAGAGACTGAATAATGAGCTGAACACTAAACTGTATTGAATAAGTGTACAATATCCAACTCTGTAATAACATAGGCTTCTGTATTAAATAATTACATCATGGATTTGAATGCATGAGGAGCAATTCAAATCTATTCAAAAGCAGGCTTACTAAAATTAAGCAAATCCCCCATAGGTGCAAAAAAATGTTTCCAAATCAGTCATGGAGCTCATGAATTGCCAAAATAAATTAGGAAAGATAAATAGTGATGGAATGACAAATCATACATTATTTTCCAATGAGAAAAGAGTGGAGGATTTAGAGTACAAAAAACTAGCTCACTTCACCTAGTCAAACTTTCCCAATTTCCTTAAAGCACTGAAAAAGCAGGCAATAAAGCAGAAAAAGAAGAAGGGCACCTAGGTGGCCAAGAATAAAGTAGAATTGATTCCTTGAGGTTTCCCAAATGCTACATGATTCAAAATAGGAAATTTTGACCACTATGGATAGGTAAATGACAACTTGCATAAGGTGGGACACATGAACTAGGCAAATAAGAAAAAAAAAATTAAATTAATGTCTAAGGTAGTAAACTATGGGTTGATTATTCTAACAATCCACTACCGAATTTACAAAAAAAAACCATTCAGGAACAAAACAATAGCATAAAAACAATATCCTCTAGACCTCAAGCTATAAGATAATGTGAGACAAAAAATTCTTTATCAATTCTATTGGTACTGAAAAAAAAATAACTAAAAAGTACGAAGTTAAACCAATAATTTTCATTTTATAACATATTATTGATCCTTCCGCAAATTCATGATAATGCATAAAAACTTCCTCTTGAAGAATAATGCATTTTGACAATTGATCAGCTTCCATGTTGAAACCTCTAGAAGTATGTGATAAGGAAATCTATTGAAATGACCTGATAAAAATTTTAACTCTCATACACCTATGTTTAAGATGAAGGAGCTGTAAGTTGTAACTTCCTTTTTCCCATTCAATTACAAATTTTGAGTCACCATAAATATAAAAAGATTCAATACCATTAAGTGAAGCAAAACTTAAAATTCCCCATGGACCAAGCAATTAAATAGTGGTGTTGTTTCCCTTGACACCTCCTTTTGATGATTTGAATGATCACTATTTAACATAATAATCATACTACAACCACATTCACCATTAATAGATGCACGATTAAAAAAACCAACAGATGATGAGAAATTGTGAATAGGACAATACAAATTATTTGTATTATTTTTCTTGGCCATGCCTTGATATTATTTAAAAATGGCAATTTATTTTACACAACACTAATAAACATTTGGAAATGCATCTTCAGATATAACCTTATTTCTCATGTTCCATACATCCCAACTAATGAAAATAGGAAGCAATTTACAAATACCTTTTTCCTGATACCAAATCCTGAATTTTTACTCAAAATTGGAATCTCCCCAACTTGTGCAAACTTTTAAATCTTCACAAGAAAACTTACACACATTTTTACTAAAGGAACAGTGAATGAAAATATGATCTACAATATCAAAATTTGTCTTGCACAAATCACAACAACCAGGACCCATCCATCCCCTATTCATCAAATTTTTCCAAGTCAGAAGTCTATGTTTCAATAATAGCCATAAATAAACGTTTGAGATTTTGTGGAATATGTCAGCTACATAATTATAATACCACCATTTACTTTCATAATGAGATTGAGCATTGATAAGAGTATCATAAGCACCTTTTGTGTGACATTTCCTGATTTTTTATTCCAAACACAAACAATTTTGTCCTGTGAACCTCCCATACTAATACCTACACTTTTAAAATACTTTATATAATTATCCCATAAAGAGTCCCATTTTCCAAATAACCTAATATATCTAGACTTAAACTAGTATCCACCTTTAATAATAGGTGACCATGGCCTTTGGATTTGATTGTGAGTATTTAATCCAATTTCCTCCAAGTGTTCAAGAGTTTCCACTGGCAGTGCATAGCTCCCATTGCCACCAATATAAGGATCAATTCTTATGTAAACATTTTTACCATTCCGTATATTCCAAGATGTCCACTTATCAATCCAATAGAAAATTTTGATGAAAATGTTGAAAAAATAGTTTTTACCAGAACAATTTTTATATCTTAAAATTACTATGTCAAATTATATAAGTATACACTATTTTTATAAAATAAAAATAAAATGAGTTACCTATATTAAAAAACAAAATTCTTTTAGTTGTGAATGAAGAAAAAAAAATTATTTGATCAAATTCTCATCAAAGTGCATCATGGATAATACATAGAAAAATCCACTTCCATGAAAGGTTTCATGTAGCTTGGTATGTGTGATGTAATATCTCTCATACCTCATTTTTGTGACTATAATCAAATGTGAAATGTAAGTTCATAATGTACTAGTTCCTAGTGTGGAGCTCAAGGCCAAGGTCTCTCCAATGAATGTTTTAATACTTTCATTTCTTATTCAAACTGTGCATTAGTTAAAGCATGTCAACATGTCATGTATGATGTAATATGAATATGTACTTGGGGAATGAATGTGCAAGGAAATGGAAACAATTTGACTATGAAGAGAGAGGGTTAATTGTAAGTGCATCCTAATGATTATTGGGTGTCATCATGGTTCCTTCAAGTGCACATTCTTTCCTTATCCATAATTAGACTATTTTTCATCAACTTTTAAGGCAAAAGGTAAAGTTAGTGTTAAGGCAACTGTGTTTTTTTGTACAAATCACCCTGCATCTTTTTGTCTTACAAAAGAAGGCATTTATCCACTTTCCTTCACTTATCAACTCATACACTTCATTCATCGCATTCATGACATTCTTGACAAATTTGGAAAGTGTTTTATGCACCTAGGGGGGTTCGACTATTCAGTAAGCCTGCTTTTGTGCTGATTCAAATAGCCTCATTATGCATTTGAATCTATGATGTAGTTATATATTTTGAAAACCTATGAATTGATGAGGTTTGATCAGATAAAATTATTCAATAAAAGTTTGTGTTATGTTGCATATATTTCCTTTAAATTGACTGAATCTATGCATGTTTTACAAGCAATTTTGTGAGTTCGATTGATCTAAGCTTGGGATTCAATTTCCACATGGTATCATATCCTTTGTAGCTCAAATGTTCTCCTCTTCTATTGCTTTTTCATGATCTACATCACTCCGAGGGAGCGCATTCTTACTATTCAAGGGCGCAATTGCTGAAGAAATGGATCAATGTAATGATATCATCTTGACTCCATTCAACTACTTCGAATGGAAGGCATAAATGAATATTTTGATGAGGAGTAAGGGACTTTTCAGAGTGGCCATGGAAATTAATGTTGATCCTAATGCAGCAGTAGAGAATATCATGTCGCACAATAGGAGGGATGAGGCATATGGTCTCTTGTGTCTCAGTATTTCCAGACATTAGAGGAAATTTGGGGTCTAAAATGGGCCTTATAAGAAAACGTGCCAAAATAAGTTTTTGTGAGTTGGAATTCAAAAACCAATAGAATTTCAATAAAATAAGTCAACCATAATGGTTGAATTGACATATTTGTCATTAAAAAAAACTACTTTTTTTGTTCGTATTTTCGACATATCTCATTGTGTTTTTAGTCAAATTTCAATCAGGAGAGCTTGTTGGATGTGGAATTTGATTCCGCATCCAACGAGTACCCACACTGCATACTTTTGACAGACCCTGCTACCCCCAAAAACAAGAAATACCTGAAAAAATGTGATGATGACATCATCATCACGTTTTTTCAGGTATTTCTTATTTTTGGGGTAGCGAGGTCCATAAAAAGTATGCAGTGTGGGTACTCATTGGATGCGGAATCAAATTTCGCATCCAACGAGCTCTCCCGATCGAAAATTGAGTAAAAGAACAGCGAGATATGTCAAAAATACGAACACAAAAAGTAGTTTTTTTCTTTCTTCCTCCAAAATTAATCAATAATATTTTATTATTTTAACTATTATTTTATTATTTTCCTTAGGAGGCCCATTTTAGACCCCAAAATTCCTCTAATGTACCTTCTTTTCCACCTTGATGGATTGACATCACCAAATCATGTATGGGAGAAGTTTAAAAATTTATTTGAAAATAAAAATGAAATGGGAGGACATCAACATGAAAATGAGTTGATCTCACTAAGTCAAAGAAATTGTGAGTCCTTACAAGTCTATTTATTGAAGTTCAAAGCCCTTGTTTTACAATTGAAACATTGTGGTATCGAAAAGAAAGTTGAACAACTAGTTTTGGCCATAATTTTGAACCTTGGCCGTCACTATTCAGTATTTGTATCGACCATACATGCCTCTAATTAAACTACTCAAACCTGGAAGATGCCTTCACTGGCATATTTCATTGAACCCTTGAATCAGGAGTAAGATAAGTTGGTAATGATGGGCACCATCAAACCTTCCAAATATCAAGCATTGGTTGCTGGAGATTCAAATATGGATTCCAAAGGAAATAAGAAGGATAATGAGCCTCCTGATCAAAAGGGAGACAGTTCCATGTCTCATGAGGAGTCCTCAAACTCGAAGAACAAGAAATACCAGAGAAGAAAGGTAAATGTCAAACGAGCAAGTGCAAATACTATGGTAAGGGATTTCATCCTCACAACTCTTAGATGAAGAAACAAATCAATGTATTGAATCAAATCCTGTAAAAGAACAAAATCTATCTTCCTGAAGGCACAAAGAAGAAGGAAGTAGGATCAAGTTCGGAAGAAAAGAAGAGAATTCATTCCCTGGTTACAAGCACTAGAAGATCTCCTTCTTTTATAATTAATTCTAGAGCTTCAAGGAACATGGTTTCAACAAGGGAGGCCTTCTCCTCTCTTGATGATTCGAATGGTCCAAATATCTCGTTGGGATATAAATCTAACACTAAAATTAAGGGAAAGGGTAGAATAGATATTGACCATGGTCCCTTCAATAATGTTTTGTATGTCCTAGGTCTTGTTACTAATATATTTTCAATATATTAGATGACCCACAATGAATCTCCTAAGAAGGTTGTCTTTACTCTCAATGATGTTGAAATATCAGAGATTTTGAATCGTAGAGTCATTGATAAAGGTTTTGTGGATCACAGTTCGAACATGTACAAGTTCACACATTTCATGTCCTTCTCAATCCCCTCTTCTCTCCCCAGTCATGCTAATGAATCCTTCAAGCTTTGTCATGAAAGGTTTATCCATATAGATTACAAATACGTTTCATATTTTTGTGAGATAGATATGGTCATAGGGCTTCCCACATGCTTCCCAAGATCAAGTTTTACAAAGGCTTCTGTTAGGATGCATTCTATGAAAACAACTAGAGCATAAATATGAGAGAGTCAGCCATGAGTGAATATTTGCACCCCTTATACTTGTTCATAGTGACATTGTTGTTCCTTTTACTGATATCTCTATGATTCAATACAAGTATGTCCTAACCTTCATAGATGACTTTTCCATATTCTTGTTGGGTTTACATCCTCAAGCATAAGTTAGATTTTTTCGTCCTCTTCAAGAGTTTTAAGGACCTATTTGAGAACTAGTCCGGAAGAAAACTCAAGATCCTCAGATATGATAATGATGGTGAGTATGTCATGGATGAGATTATTCAATATTTTTAATATGCAGGTATCTAGATTCAACACTCTATTCCCTAGACACCTCAGCAGAATGGTGTTGGTAAGAGGAAGAATAGATCTCTCATGGATATGGCCACTTGCATTATGGAGTCTAAGACTTCGCCACAAATGTTTTTGGCTGAAGCTATAAAATGTGCACCCTACATCCATAATAGGGTACCTCACAAGCATCTTGATGGAATCACTCGTTTCGAATCTTGGAGTGGGAACTAGCATGATATGTCTCATTTCAGGTTTTTTGGCTTTAAATTTTGGGCTAGAATTCCACTGGAAAATAGGAGGGATTTGGAACCCCAAAGTCAAGAGTGCGTATTTTTTGGGTATTCTTAATATTCCAAAGGGTATTTAAGGAATCCAAAAGCATTTAGAGGGGGTATTTTTTGTTGAGATGGAGAGGACAATATTCTCTTGGTTCTCTTTGTGAGTTTCAAAGGGGGAGTTATTTTTGCATGAGGAGGGTTTTACAGTTTACTAGTACAAAGGGGAAAGGATGAGCTCCTGGAGGAGAGTGGAGTAACTTTTAAGGTAGTGAATTACCTCTTTAATAGAAAATATCTCGATAAAATTAATATTTCTTATATCTCTCTCTCAAATTATGAGTTCCTGTGAATGAAGAAGAAGAGGAATATCATGTTGGAGGAGGTCTGATCAAATAGTTTATTCCAATTCTATAAAATTCTTTATACACCGTTTGTGTTATTTATAAAGAGAAGCTCTCTCTCCCAACCGAGAACCAAATCCATGATCCCCTTTCATCATTTGTGGATGCAACATTTTCTTTCTAATGCATGTGTTTGGTACTGTGAGTATTTTAATAGGGAATAAGGAGGCAATATTAGCCAATCGAGATTCATCTCCTAGCTTTCGTTTATTTTCCTTTTGTACTGGATGGAGCACTCTCTGAGATGAGATAGAGAGAGCCGAGTTCAATTCTGTGGTAGTTGGTAACAATTGAATGTTGCTTCGAGCTCAAGAGAGTGGTTCCCCCTCCTCGCGTTGTTATTGGAATGGTTCTAATTGTTGTTGGTGGGTGGCATCACTCTATGAGAAATCTACCTTAGTCGTAAAGTAATATTAGCATATTGATGTATCATGTATTGAATTGATTGAAGAAAAGGTGGGGGATATGTGAGATCTCCATGAAATAAATTGACCCTCAGACTCTTGCTTTCCCTATTGATCCTATGCAATTTTGAACGACAATATATTCTAGAGGAAGAATTGGTTCTTATCTCTTATATATATGTGTGTGTTCTGGTTGTGTGAAAAGGAATGAAGTTAATCCTCCTATTTTTTTTTCTCTTTGAATGGCGCATTATTCTTGGGCCTTGGTATTTGTGTCTAAGAAAACCCCATTATATATATATATATATATATGATATCACTCTTCATTGTGGAATGAAGAGGGGTGAGTCCTTATGGAGGGATTGACCCTTTTAAATATTTAACGCTCTGGTTGTATTCAACACTCAAGGTACTTATTGATTGAATGTTTAATACACTCTCAATCAAATACTAGGCGGCGTCTTATGGAGATAAACTCCTGGTTCCTTTAGATAATGATTGGGGAATCGACCCAATGTGTTTCATTTTTATGACAATGATCTTCGTTCTATATATTTATGAGGTTGTGTATTTATTTTGTCCAAGATTAGGCCTTGTTCCTCGTATTTTCCCTCGGAGGGAGATCTCATTGATAAATTGATCCATGAAATGTTTTCACTTTTATGTATATTATATTTTTGAGAGGGGAAATTTCTTGCGGAGAATTGACCCATATTTGCTAGTTAATTGTATTAAATGAATTCATTAACTGGAAGTCAGTTTCTTATTTGAAGCTCGAGCCTAAGTACTTAACCGAATCCTTTTATTTTTATTAAAGACAAATGTGAGGTAGACTTCGTTGAGATATCTTATGATGAACTCTAATTTTCCTAGTGTCCTAGTCTATTTTTTTCCTACCTCATGGGTGAGCTTTAGATAAAGCACCTATGGTTGGTGGATCGGGGAAGCTGCATGTTCGATCCCCAAGTCTACTAATTAAGATATGTATTCTTTTATTATGAATTTCTAATTATTTGATTGATATGATTGATATGATGTTATAACATGTTGGTAGATTGTATTTAACAAATTATGATGTAGGTGTGATTAATATGTTTATGCAATTTTGAATAAAAACACAAATACTATACATATATAATATATAATAGTATGTGTTCGAAGGGATGCATATCTATGTAAGCACTAGTATTGTTAGTACATGTTGGTAGATTGTATTTAAAAAATTATGATGTAGGTGCGATTAATATGTTTATGCTATTTTGAATAAAAACACAAATACTATTGTGTTTGAAGGGATGCATATCTATGTAAGCACTAGTATTTGAGATGGTATGGAATGAATGATTATGTGAACTTCTATATCATTAAAATGATCATAATTTTTTAATTTTCATGTTAACACTACTGAACACATAATTCAACTATAAACATGGCATTCAACTAATTGTTGTACTAGAAATGATAGGAGTCATGCTCTGTCATGTTCATGCTTTTATATTAGATTAAGGGTTACCTGCACCATGAAATCAAGGAATGTTGGTCAGGATATTTGACTGGTATTTTCATTGGTGGAGGGAAGAAATCAAATCTTAATGGTGTTGGAATGATTCTTTATTGAAGGTATCATAGGGGTTTCTAATCAACCATGAGTTGTAGTCTTAGTATAATATTAATCAATCTCGACTTTCATTATTAAAAACAAATGTCTTAATGCTACGATTATACCCTTCTTAATGTTCATCACTATTCTTTAGAAAATGGTTGCATGATTATATTCTTGCATAAGATCTAATATTGTTAAAATGAAAACAAGTATTTTCTATTTTGTTTCGAATAGGCATTGTAAATCTTATAGAAATTGTGGCATGGTTCCAAATGACTATATTATAGTGGATAAATAACCTTTATCAACTAAGACTAAGATATGGTAATTGTAATGTTGGGAATTTTGAAAATATTGGTTGGAAATGGTATTACATATTTTGTTTTAAAGAGAAGATTTATACCCTACAACCTAGTTAGATAGTTGAGGGTATAAGGTTTGCTACATCCAAGTTCACATGTAATTATAGTTGAGGTATCCAAAACAGTCCATACCTTAGAAAAACAACCCTATTAAAATTCTTTTGACAAAGGAAGCAGATTACATCAGAGTACAATCTCAATTGCAATTTGTTTTTTTAACGATTCACCTCTACAAAGGGCATATCATATTTATCTGGGCTTTTAACTGAAGTAATTTGGAATAAAATGTCACAATTTCAATTACACCAATATCATTGATGCAACATGTTAACCTTGAAATTTTGGTATGTTGCATTACATGCGGCCTAACATTAACCTTTGGAAATTATTATAGGTTCCACCTTTTGTTTGTTTCCTAAGTTTATCACTTAATGTACTTCAGATGCATAATGCTAGAACATGTTACTATTGAGGTGTGTGTGTCATTGTTAGTTTGTTGTTTTATTCAAGCCTCACTTTTTACAGCATATGGTCAACAAAAAAACATGGATAAATTATTTTAATTTGGAACTAATCTCAATAAAAACATATATTTTCATTAAAAAATTAAAATCTCACGATTTCAATTACAGGTCATTAATGCAACATGTTAACCTTGAAAAATTTTGTATGTTGCATAACATGTGACCTCACATTAACCTTCAAAAAGGATTTTAGGTTCCACATTTGATTTTATTTTTAATAATTTTAGTGCTTAATGTACTCCAAATGCATAATGCTAGCACAAGTTATGTTTGAGTTGTATATGTCAATGTTAGTAGGTTATTTTGTTCCACCCTTAAATTTCAAAGAACATGGTCAATTAAAAAAACATGGGTCAGTGTGGCTATTGTTATCTTTTAATTGGAAATTAAACTCCTCAATAAAAATATATATTTTAAATGAAAATTAAGTTCTTTAATAAAAACATTATTATTGATGGGTATTATAAAACTTGATTGTTGAAGGGTTAATTTTTCACTAAAACATTGTGTGAGAGGAAAGATAAAAGTTCAATATGTCAAAAAAAACATTAGTTGGAAGGAAAGGATGAATTGAAATCCAAAACCAAATACAAAATTGACACCAATGAAGGCAAAAGCAAAAAATCCTATGGATTATCTAAAACCTAATGGGTTCCTTTAATTTTGTTGGGAATGATTATTCCTCCAACACAATATTAGTTAGATAAAATTAAGCTAGCCCAATTAATTATTTTCAAGTTGCAGGGCTCAAATTTTCTTCATCTAGAACAAAGATAAATGGGGTAGCTAATGTCGCAATCCATATTGATGAAAATATCAATTTGGGAGCATGGTGTTTCAGCCATCATTATGTTTAGGTGGTCAGGATGTTGATACTCACATTAAAGGAATTCGGAAGATAGTAGTAATGGAACTGCATCAGTCATGTCAAGAATTAATTTTGCATCCACTGAGTTGAAAGGAGTTGCATGAGGTTTCCCAGTAGAAAGCATGGAGAAAAAATGAAAAATTGGCTAAGTGTTGAGGAGCGTAGAAGGTCAAATGATATAAGATCAACGATGAATTGGGAGTTGATAGATCGAAACAAAAAAGAGATGTCAATAATTTTATAGAAGAGGTGTTAAGAAGAGTGTTTGTGAGGAGTTATGATAAATTTGGTATGATAGCTAGTCAAATGTTAACACTTCAGATTTGTAAGTTTCTGCATACAGGCCTGGGACCCGATATGCTATACGAGATATTGAGAAAAATAAAGCATGTTTGACACATAATATTGGATTCTACACACCAGTGTCTATGTATGAAAAAATCAGGACTGTTAGTTTAACGTTCATTCGTCTACACCACCTGTCCTACATGTTAGTACATGTAAACATATCACTTGGCAAGTTAGCACAGTGACTATACAACTAGAGGGAGTTTGATCAAATGGGCCATTAGACTTCGTACGATGATATGGTATGACTTGGTAAGGTATTGAAACTCAAGGAGATGATGCAGTTAAGGATAGTGTCATAGCGTTAATGTAATTAAATTCTAGGGGAGTTGGACCTTGGTAGTTGGTAGCTAGAAATTGTAGCCCATGACTCATTTCTTTAAGCTTCGATGCTTTTCCTTATACTTCACTGAGTAATCTCATTTTTCCATTTGAGGGTGCTCTCCCTTCAACAATGTCTTCTTGTACAGTCAAATAAATAAATTCTCTTTGATACAAAGATCCCAAGAACAAGATAAGATAGAAAAGCATAGCATAAGATGTATTCACAATTGTAGCTACTCTTCCTTCCAAGCAAACTTATTATTCTTAGGCTCTCTAACAAATATGATAGCTTCTTTGATGTGTCCAAATGGGAAGGGATCCTCCCCTATTTATAATTATTCTCCAAGTTACTTTTCCACTAACTAAGCCGACTTGACTGGGGTAGATTTACCCAATCCTGGGGTAGTTTTTCTAAGTGAATAGGACATTTTTATCCAGTGGTTTCTAGGGGTCAAACTTGACTCTTTTCACTTGAATTGTTTCAGGATTATTTACATTGTTGTTACAATAATAATATCATGAAAGTGTGTACAATAATAAAACACCATGAAACAACAATAATACAATAAGAATATACTATGAAGTTACACAATATTCAACACCTCACTCTACCAGTAATCACCTACACCTTCCCTCCATCCCACCTCTGTCTCTCTCTCTCACGCATACCTATACTTCTCAACCTACCCATATCCACCATGCCTC
The DNA here is from genome assembly GCA_001517045.1 of Pseudotsuga menziesii. Lineage (NCBI taxonomy): Eukaryota > Viridiplantae > Streptophyta > Pinopsida > Pinales > Pinaceae > Pseudotsuga > Pseudotsuga menziesii. Next base: position 189,378 of record LPNX010126138.1, on the reverse strand, counting down.
TCTCTCATTCCTGCCCCCCTAACAACCTCACTCTCTCTCACACACACCCTCATAACCCTCCCTATATAAGTAACCCCCTCCTTTGTCCCTCTGTCCATATCACTTACTAACTCCCTCTCTCACTTCATAACTCACCTACAACCCCCCTACATTTAACCCCCCTCCTCATATTTATCTCTCTTCCCCCTATACCCCCTAAACCTTAATAACACCATATCTCACTCTTTCATCCCCCTACCACTCCACCTACACTTTACTCCCATCCCTGTATCACTCCCCCAACCCCTTAACACATTCTTCTCTCTCTCTCTCCTCTAACTTCCCATAACCCCCTATCTATCCCTAAAAACCCTCCTACTCTAACTTTCCATAACCACCCCCTCTCCCCCTCTCTTTTTATCTCCTACTCCACCTTTGCCTACCCCTCTCTCTATCTATCTATCCTGGTCCACCTACCCCTACCCCTCTAAATATACATCTCTCATAATCCCTTTCTCCATACAACTTACCCCCCACCCATCCTTCTTTGCCCCAATCCTATAGACCATCTTCCCAATAACCACCATAATCTTCATTAAACCCCTACCTCCCCAACCTCGATCTTTGTATGTTTATCTCTCTAAACCCCCCTAACACATTATACAACCTGGTGAGAACTCTAAATAGTTCTTGTTTTTTTATAGTCTCCATTTAGTGGCTATTTACCTCCAAATTGAAAAATAGTGCTACCAGTAGTACACCATTTTTTTCGGGAATAAAATTCCAAAATTTGGAAACCCGTCAACTGATTTTTTTTAATTACATAAAAGAATCGTTTTTAAAAATAAAATAAATTAATAAGTTTTATTTTGTAATTTTGTATTAAGATTTGAAAAAAATATAAGAATTTTAAAAATTCAAATGCAAAATTAATAAATTAAAAAACAACACTAATTAAAATTAAATAAAAATTAAACTATATATAAACTAGAAAGATATAAACAAAAAAAATTATATAAATAACATAGTAATTTAAAAATTTTATTCCAGTAAATTTTTTACTAAAAATTTTGTAATTTTTATTAAAAATAATTATTTATTTTAAAAAATAAAATTTTATTAGTAATATTTTTAGAAAATTCATATAAAAAATATTATAAAAAAATTATAAAAAATTAGATAAAAAAACTAAAAAAACCTTTATTTAAAAAAATATCTATTCAAAAACAAATATAAAAATAAACCAATTAAAAAAAAACAATTAAAAATTAAAAACAAAAACAACTAAAAATTAAAAACCAAAATAAAAACCTACCTATCACACTTGCTCATCCCCTATGCTCCCTACCACCCCAACCTCTCCCCCTTTCGATCGTTGACCACCGCATCCCCTCTCCCATCCCCTTTCCACCTCACCCATTTCCCTATTATGCCATCGGGCTTACCTGTCCCTCCCCTCCATTCCCTCGCCCCTCCCTCATCCCTCCCCTCCCCTCCCCTCCCCTCCCATCCCCTGCCTCCTCCCCCTCCCAGTTGCCCCCCTTTGCTCTCTGTCTTCAACCCTTCCCCACTCCTCCCTACCCCATGAGCAAGCAGCAAGCCATAGCTCGATGTTGGGCATCGATTCATTTCTCGTGGGTGGCACGCAAGGCTTCGCACCGTGCCCATTGAGCAATGGCCCGACACCCCCATTGAGTAATGGCTCGATGCCCCCATCGAGCAAAGACTTGATGCCCGCAATCAATTCGTTGCTCAATGAGAGCGTTGGGGATCCCCGTGCTACAATAATCGATAAACGACTTGGTGCTCGACATCAAGTTGTGGCTTGATCGCCACACACAGTTTGGGAAGGAGGGGGGAAGGGGCGGCGATGGCAAGCAAAGCGGGGAAACGGGGAGGGGAGGGGAGGGAAGAAGTAAGGGGATGGATGGGTAGGGAAAGGGGAGGATAGGAGAGGGGACATAATAAGGGGTGGGGTAGTGGGAGAGCGGAGCGGAAGAGGGGCCTCGTTAGGTAGGGTTTTTTCTTTTTATTTTATTTTAATATATATATTTTAAATTTTAATTGTTTTTTTATTTTTTTAATTTTTAATATATTTTAAAAAATTTAATGCTTTTTTAAATTTTTTGTGTTATTTTTTTAATATTTTTTTAAATTTTGTTTTAATAGTTCTTTATTTTAATTTTTTTAATTTTAATTGTTTTTAAATGTTTTTTTAATATTTATAATTTGTTTTAGGACTTTTTAATATGTTTCACTTTTTAATTTTTTTAATAAAATTGTATATTTTTTAATAAAAATTTCTAATATTTTTATTTTTTTTAATAAAGTTTAATTATTTAGTATTTTTTTTATTTAGATTTTATTTTATTTTATATAAAAGTTTAAAAAAATTATAAAATAAATTAAATAATGGGGAGGGGGAAATGATGGCCACAAAGGCGGGACACTTTATTTTTCAAGGTCGTGGTTTGAAAAACACTGCAATGTTTGCACTACATTTCATTTTAGAGGTTGACTGTAATATTTTTCTTCACACAAAAATTATTGTTAAGTCCATACTTTCAATCAAGATATACTTTTTGAATTTGAAAAAACCAATGTGCTTCTAGTAGCATTAGTTTCTATTGAATGGTTGATTTGAAGGCTATTGTTAGCAACAATATGATTTTTTAAGGAAATTTTTATATTTTTAACCTTGAAACAAAAAGGATGCTACTAGTAGGATCACTTTTCAAGTTGAAGCTTGATTTTAATGTTTTAGACACAAGAAAACAAATTTTCAGGTTTAGAGTTCTCATTGTGAGTATATAGTTCTCGTCAGGTTGTATAATGTGTTCCTCCTTCCCCTTTCCCATAAGGTAAATGCAATTTTTTCAAAAATGAGTACACGTTTTATCTCTACAAAATATCCACATGTTTTGTAGAGATAAAATGTGTACATTTTTTGTAGAGATAAAACACACATATGTTTTGGTTTTCTTGGAAACTAGATATGTGGGAAAGGAAAACGTAAAATTAAAAGAAACATGCTCACATTTCTTAGCACTAAATTCAAAGCTTTTCATGTGTTAGGGTGTCATCCCTCTTCTTATGTGTCTACTTCAAAGTTAGATTCAGGTTAAGCGACCCTGTGCTATGGAATATGGTAAACTGTAGCTAATTTGGAATATCACCCATTTTATAAATTTGCATGTGTTTTACCACTCATTACAGTATGTTGTTGCTCAATATAGTTGGTTATTAATTAATAAACATAGTGCTCAATATTGATTGTCAAAAAAGGGAAGTCTGGTTATTTCAAACGTAATTAAGTGAAATATATGCATAAACATTCATTAACTAATCAATCAAACAAAATTTATCCAATCTTCCTAATCATTAAGTATATTCCTTGCTTCACTGCTCAATCCAACTTCAAATACTAATTCAACTGCCGAAAGATCAAAGAGCTCTCAATCCTTTTACTATGTCAAATTTAGAAATGACCATGTTAAAAATAAAAAGAGTTAAATTTCTTTTACAAGAATTTAAATCGTGAACTATCACCATAAGAAGACCCAATCTAAAATTTCAATATTCAATCATAGAGGAAATCAACTTTTGATTCTATAAATTCACATGCAATCTACCAATTTAGCAGCTCTAAAAGGAAATAATTAATGAGAAAACACAGCAGCAGAGCATAGATGTAACAACAATAATCAATTGCACACTTGCAAAAATAAACTATGCATTATTCAATCCACTGTTTCAACAAACAAAAAAGGTTGTAATAAAAGAGTACCACACTTAATACTCACACTATTTCAATAACTCAAAAGGAAATATAATTTCAATTTCACACAAAATAAAATAAAAGAAGTAAGCAACTACAATTAACTCGAGAACTTTTAGAGAAGGTGGGCCCTTTCCTTTTAACAAAGATGTCGCTAGACACTATAAAAAATTACTACATCGTATATTAAGGAAGTATTGCCACTTATTTAATAAAATGAGTGCTTAAGTACATAATCTTTAGATTACTGTTACAACTTTCCTTCGAAAATAAGCCTAACCTTGTGAACCACCCCATCTTCCTATAAATACTGGCCTGACGATTCAGGTCATTTTAGTTCAGGAAGCCATGAATATTTAATATATTCAGTCTATCGAATCACCACTTCCATAAACAAAAAAAAAATCATTCATTATTATATTAATATGAAATATGTTTCATAAACATTAATGCTCTCAATGATCTAAACTGAGCTAGCACCACATGTGTTTCAGCTGGCTGCATGAAAAATAACTCAAGATGCTTCCAAAAATACCTATACCAAATCCCTAGAGAGTGTAACAGTTTTCAATTGACTACTTGATCTATGTGTATAAAAAATCCGATACACCGAGATTCCTTGTGGTTTCAGTTTCTTCCATAAGTTCATCAAAAGTCATCTTAATTAGTAAGCAAAATTCATAATCATGGGAAAAAATTAGGCATTAATAAAACAAAGCAATAATAGATTAGACCTGCTTGAGAAAATCCTTTTTCTTAGAAAACATAGTGACTTGGTTACATTAAGAATGGAAAACATAGAACAAGAATCAAGAAATAGGCGATAAAAATGGGGCATTTCTGGCACCTAACAGCTCACCTCAACTATCAAGTTGCATGTCCTCATGCAACAAATTCCTGTGAATTTGAATCCAAATTGAATGTTTTCTTGTGGAAGTTGATGAGGTTGAAGGAAGATTCAAGATTCTCTCTCAATTTTACATACCCTTGAAAGCAACTAAAATTTCCTAACATTTATTCTCTTCCTTCTTGGTCAACTTATATACACTCCTGTATTTCTTCTTGTGCATCCATATAAGTGTGAATATAAACCTTAATCCGAGCCAGCTCAACCCACATTTATGAATACAATTAACGTACTCATAAACTCTATACAAATCATATATTTGAAATTTTCAAAACAATACGACTCTCTTGTTCTTATGGACTTTGAAGAAGCTTCCCACTTGCTCTTGCTTCCTTCTATTCCATAGGGTTCTTGTTGTGATATAATTTTTACATAGGTAGATATGCAATCTTACTGGAGTGTTTTTATTTCATTATTTGACATAGGGACTGTAGATATACAATTATAGCCTCAAGGGACCGTGGTTCACCTCGAATCCAGAGGGTAGAAGTATCCTCATTCCTTTGAGTAGTTTAAGAGGAATTCCACCAGTTCACATAATTGGCAATGAATGCGATGAATGACCTCATATGTATATCTCCTATGTGAGGAAAAGGATTGGATGAACATTCCAAGTGGCATTCCAATTACTATAAGTACAATTCACAGAGGAAATTTTGCTTAGGGAAATGAATCTGAACAAAACCAGCCAAAAAATGAGAATATGTAATGAACTGGTAAGGTATCCCTTCCATAAGAGATTTTAGCTTAAATAGAGTTATTTTTTCATAAAGGAAAACTGAGTAATATGGTGATGGGGCTCTACAACTTAATAATTCATGAATTATATTATACATTTTCTTTTCTCCTTCTTCATAGACATAAGTTTTCTTAATTCCTTCAATTCTTCTTGCAAATTTTCCCAGTGAAGCGTTTGAAAAGTCAGTTCCTCGACCCATCTCTCTGTGAGCTCTTTAATTTTCTTTCTATGTAAATGAAGGGGAATCAACCCATCCTCACACAAGTTATCTTGATACTTCCATTTTTTTAATTCAAATTTCAACAATGAAATGTCTTCTTCCTCCTCTTGAACCTTTTCATCCTCTACATCCAAGTCAATAATCTATAGGGATTCCTAAATCATGCACTTATCATCATTTTCCCTTGGTTGAGGTTTTTCCTGAGTTGCTACATCTATATTTTTGGCAGCCAACTTTTATGTTTCAACATTCACGTGTCTTAGTAGCTGGTTCTTGTGTTTCAATAGTCGGTTCCTATGTTTCATGAGCTAGTTCTTGTGTTTCAGTAGCTTGTTCATGTGTTTCAACAACTAGTTCTTATCTTTTAGTAGTTGATTCTTGACCTAGTGGATCCTAATTATCCATGGTCAAGAAGGATATACCCATGTTCTGAGTCTACACATCATCTTCCATGAATTCTATTGGTGTCATCCCATTCTTTTTTTCCTTACTTGTCAAAGTGTCTAGGCTGAAAATTCCATGAAAGTGACCTTATATCTCGCATTTTTGAAGATGTCGCCACATTTTGGGCACATCAAATCATCATGCTCAATATTTCCTGAAACAAAAGGTAGATACTCCATGTGATTAGTCATTTATGCTAATGTGATAAATCTATGAACCCTTGCAGTTCTCCCTTAAGCACATGTACCTCCTGTTTCAGTAGGTCATTCTCCAAGAGTAAATTTTCCACTTGAATTTCTCCTTTTGTTGTAGTAGGTTCTTGTGGGTTGATAAGTCTTGGATTTAAATATGGTTTATCCCCTGTTTCTTGTGCTTCAATGAGTTATCATGGTTTTAGGATAGGAATCTCAATATCTTCCTAAGTCATTTGTGTTGCCTCTGCTGCAAAATAAGTTTGGGTCCTCATTCTCGTTAATGGACCGGGTGGTTGATTTTGGGTCCACAATTTCCTCTTATTCCTTTTTGGCACATGGGGAGTGAAAACCTTTGTAATTATTTCAACATTAGCTGTCACACAAAAAAGGGATTCATCCTTTTGTGACAATTCCACCCTTGACTCACTAGCTTCCCCTAGGTTAGCAGGAGATTCAATCTCTTGAATTGTTCTTGTCTGATTTTTAGTACCCTCCCTCATTTCTTCTACATTAGTTCATGTCTATTGGACTGATATTCAAACATGATCCCAGGGGTAAATGTTTTGTAGTTATTTTGAAGTCACAAATTCCTCCAAATCCCTTTCTTCATTATTTTCTACTTCTCTAGATTCCCTATCCCTTCTCCCCCCAACTATATCTAACATGATCTATTCATATTCCTCCTCATTTTCATTGTAACATTCTTCCATGGCCACTTAGTCTACCACAGTCCTAGAAACAAATTATCCCTAGTACAGGTGTCTTAACTCAATGAATAAATGATTCAGTACCTACCTTCGTAGGTGACATAATTATTCAAAAATACCACGATCTGGTCCCATGGGGAAGAGTTTTTATGGTTGTTCCTCACCCCTTGTATTAAATATTTTCTCCTTCTACAAGGAAATATTCTTTTTATTTTAGGTTTTGAGCCTTCCGATTGAACCAGCTATTCTTGATCCTAGAAAATCCTATCACCTTTTCTAATATATGTTCAACGACTTCAACTCTTAGTCTACCAACCTCATAATCGTATCCTTCCAAATTTAGGGAAAACTATAATGCCGTTCCTCCATTAAACCCATTTAGTCTTTCTAAATATGTCATCCAACCTGCTTCTTCAAAAATCCTAAATACCTCTATAATCTAACGTATAGCATCCATTATTGCAGGTTCATGTCGGACTATAGAACCCCCCATAATGTCTTTCCCTGGTAATCTTCTAGCAAGAAACATAAATTTCCCAATTTGGATGCTAAAACTATAGTATGAAAAGACAATAATGAACAGTGGGGAGTTTGTTGGCTATTTTTGTAAAGATAGTGTAATCATGGAATGGGATCATGTGGACAATTATTGCATGGATTAAGAAATATGGTGACAATAAATAAATATGGGAAAAGGTGGTGATGTATTGCTTTGATTGGAAATATTGGCTAAAAATTGTTGACAAGAATATGGATATAGACTATAATCATATTTACTTTTGACAATTTATTCCTAGTTGTACTCATGGTTAAAATGCGTACCTTTCGGCTTATGGTGACAAGTTGTCATCACTAGGAGGTGGACCACTTTTTATTGTCAAATCGATTGATGAAGGAATCCCTTATCACATGACTTAATACTATTTGTAAGCCTCCATCCAATTAGAGGATTAAATACATCCAATTCATAGTTACTTATACTCATGAGTAAAGGTTTTGTCATACTTTCAGCTTCTTTTTTTTTTGAACAAATATAGCAAAAATACTAAAAAATTGGTAGGGTGATATTAATGCCAATCCTGTAAAAAAATTCCTTCGATCATCTTGCACGACATATTTTAAATTATCATCATTATTAGTTAATCAAGAAAGAAAATCAATAACAACATTTTATTTTCCCGTTCTATTAATTATAGTAATATGAAACTCTTGTAGTAAAATCAACCACATAGTCACTTGAGCATTAGTAATAGGTTTATTATTTAAATATCTAATGGACGAGTGATCTATATTCACAAGTAGGGTACCTGGTAATATAGTGCCTAATTTTTTTGATGGAATAAATGACAAAAGGGAATTCTTTTTCAGTTACCTTGTAATTGAGTTCAGTAAGAGCCATATTCTTACTGATATAGTAGATATAATACAAATTGTGGTTTTCATGTTGTTCGACCACAACCCTAATAGAAGTATTTGAAGCATTTGAAAAAATGTAGAAAGGTAAGGCCCAATTAGGCCCACGCAGGATGGGTATTGTGGATAACCTCTTCTTCAATTCTGCAAGCGCTATTTGACATGCATTTGTCCAATTGAATTCATCATCCTTCCTTAGTAAGGTAAATATAGGAGATGATAGCTTGGATTTTTTTTCAATAAAGTGTCTATAATAACCAACATGTCCAAGAAAACGATCGATGTACCTCTTTTTTTGTTTGAGGAATAAGGATGTTTAGAATTACCTTTATTTTGGCATGGTCCACTTGTATTCCCGCAATAGATATGAAATTACCAAGAAATATACCTTTGTTCATCATCATATGACCCTTTTTAGTGCTGAAGAACAAGTGAGTATGTCTGTGTATTCCTACACAAAGGCCCCCTTATGTATTTTCAGCAGTATAGTCAAACGTTCCAACTCATCAGGTGCTAGATTGGGATTAACATTCTAGGTTCTTCTAGTCTCAATCCCTATTGGGGCACTCTTCAAATTCTCAATATGGGAACATTTTCAACATTTTTAACTAAAAAATCCTCTGTAAGTTCTTCTTTCTCAAGTTTACTCATGTTACATTCTATAATATGATATGCATGTTGGGTAGCCACCATTGGCTCATTAATGAAATTGCTAATAGTATCATCTTTATTTTCATTTTTAAAAGTCAAGGCCCTTCCTATAGTTAGAAGATCCTGAGTACTTTCTTCTGCTTCCAAGTCTACCCACAATGGAGTTTCAACATCTAAACTTGGTTTAATAGGATGGTAAAGGGTCGCACTTTTCTTGTCAGTCCATCGGATATGGTCATAGATCATGATCTATGACTAATATATGCATCTATAGTGGCCAACCATGGTCTTCCAAAAATGAGTGGATTCCCCCCCGACTAATATTTATTTCATAAAACAAGAAAGTCCATGATATATTCCCATGAATCAATAGAGACTACCAAGTCATCCAAAATCCCCTTAGGTCTAATTATGGATCTATCAGCCAATTCTAATACCGTGGGGGTTGGTTTGAGTTTAATGTGTCCCAATTTTTTCACAGTCTCGACAGTCCTCACATTTATTGTTGTAACCAAATCAACTAAATCATTGGGGCTCTTAGTGGACCCAATATACAATGTAATAGTGGGATTTCCTAGATCATCATATTTGGCCAAAGGAATTTTTCCTAAATCATTAATTTAGACAATTTCCCAACTACGTGAACTATAAGAGGATCGCTAGGATTCCTTATTGGTTTCTTCACACACAGGTCCCTAACATTTTTAACATAAATGGGTACATCATGCAGGGGTGGTAATAGTGGGATCTCAACATGAATATTTTTCAATTCATCTATAAGGTCAAAACATGGTTTCTCTTATGCTCCCTGTAAGGATAATCGCTCATAGTATGGTGGATTTCCAAAAAAATTGTATATGGTTATTCTTAATGTGTGTCTCACTCGGTGTTTCATTAGGTGTTTCAACATCCTCAAGAATGAATATTGTTGTACATATTGGGATTTCCACGTGATTATTTGTTGCTTCTTCAGTCACATGGGTTGGAATATGCTTAATGACAATAGGTTCTACTTCCCTCCCAAATCGTACATGTAAGTCATTACATGGGATATGAGTGACAAAGTAAGATAACACGTCTAATGTTTCAACTTGTTACACTATCTTATTGTTGGGGTCAATATTATGTTGAGCATACAACTGAGGGCATAGTGATACATTGGCTGGTGCAGTGTTAGCAGGGAGTTACAGTCGTGGTTGTCGAAATTGTGTGTGAGTGAATTGATTCCTTGGGTAAGGATTTCTCCAACTTGGGGGGCAATGAGTTGGCTGGTTTGGATGAGGTAACCATGACATCCATAGTGTGGGATATTGCATTGTAGGTTGAGTGGATAGGTTCCATTGAGTATTGGGACAACAATATGGAGGAGGGAACTGATTATTCATACCTGGAACGCGAGGTTGTCATAGTTTCTTCTATGAAATGAAGTAAGCTTACTCCACATCCATGCGGCCTGAAATATTTCCTTACCCTTTGGAAACACAAGAAAATCCTTGGTATTGTGATCCAAATCACATACACCGCATACCTCGACCTTATCAGGATGACATTCTTTTAATGGATCTTTTTATTTCTTCATTTTGTGCAAAATATATCCAATGCCAAGTCTTCGATGACCTATCTCTGCTTTTCTTTTAAAACATCCAATTGTGAGGAAATAGAGCTCATCATATCCATTTTGAAATTTTTGAGAAGATTACTTATTTCTTCTCATGTAGCTCCACCATGGGCTAATTGTAATATCTTTATTAAGAAATTCTCAAATAATTTGGAATAAACCCATCATTTCTTAAATAACCCACATATTGGATAATTGATAAATAAATTGATGATTTACATTCATAATGAAATCCATATTAATAGGCCTTCTTGGTGACTATTCACCAAGAGACATGTCCCTTAATTGACTTTTAATTTAATAATTGTTTATATTTATTTAATTATTGTTATTATTTATGTTTTTTACACTGAATTGTGTGCTCTTATAATGACATCTCAGTCTTTTATGCTAGTTTTAGAAGAGCCTCTAGAGTATCTTCGACACTGATCCACAATATGATCAAAATATTCCCTTGACATATCCTCCCTTCCTAGTAGATTAAGAATATCCATAGAGTATTCTCTAATTCCTCGCAATAAGATGATTTTGAGAACATCCCTTCGAATATCAACATGACCATATCTCTTTAAATTGTATAGAAGCCTTTCTACAAATTATTTCAAACATTCATACTCTTTCTGAACCATTTTAAACAACTCTACCCTCCTATCCTTGGTTCTACAATAATCCTCATATTTATCAAGGAATACTCATTTCATTTGGTCCCATATTGTAACAATATCACCACCCAAACTCATAAACCGGTGTAGGTAATTCTCCTTTAGAGTAGCAGGAAATTATTTTAACTTCTATTCACTAGTGTTATATTCATAACTTTGGCAGAGAATGTCGAATTAAAAGAGAAACCCATCTGGATTTTCATTATATTTACAATGAAAATTGGGTAATATGGAGGGTTAAATGTTCTTTATGGGATCCACCCCGGTCGGCTGTCGAATGGGGAATTAAAGTGTAGCAACAATTTATCCATGATGATCATTACCATTGTCTATCGTATCCTCTTCTTGATCATTAGCATTCCTCTGATGTTCTTTGTTCTCTTTGTTATTCATGTTTCCCTCATTCTTCATCTCTTCTCTCCTTATGTCCTCTTATAGTCTCTGTCAATAATCCAACCAATCCTTCTTAGTTACTTCCTGCCTTTTAATTCGAAAAAATTGTTCGGGATTCCTTACATCCACAATAGTCCCCTTATCTTCTGGAGGTCACTTCTTAGAGGTATGGGTTGAAACTTCTATTAGCTTCTCTATTATTGATACTAATGATTCTAGCCTAGGGAGAATATAACTTCCCCTTCCCGAAGATGATCTTTGAAATAGGGTTCGAGTAGAGGAGTCACCCTGAGCAATTAGTTCATCAATAAATGTTTTCCTACCTAAACCAGGATTATTACCACGACCTATTCCACCTGCAAAGTTAGTGCTTTTGGGGATTCCATGTTCTTTTATTTTTGTATTCATGCAGTCTTAAATAATAATTTCTTGTTTTTACAAAAGGAACTTATTCAGTTTGTCAAAGGACGCAAAACTTTTCAGTGCGTCTTATCATCCCTACATCTTCAAAAACCAAGAAAAATAAAGAACTCAAACACACACTAATCAGCTACAATCTATGTCTAACGACTACCTTCCTTGACAATGATGCCAAAATGTCGGTCAGTATAATTTTCTATTAATTAAAAAATATAGTGCTCAATATTGATTGTTAACCCAATGAATTTTGGTTATTTCAAAGGTAATCTAACAAAATCTATGCATAAGAATTCATTAATTCATCAATCAACTAAAAATTACCCAATCTTCCTACTCATTAAGTCCATGCTCGGCTTCACTGCTCAATCGAACTTCAAATACTAATTCAATTTCTAAAAGATGAAAGAGTTCTCAATCCTTCTACTATATCAATTCTGGAAATGACCATGTTAAAAATGAAAGAGTTAAATTTATTTTGCAATAATTTAAATCCTCAATTATCACCATAATAAATACCCAATCTACAATTGCAATATTCAATCATAATGGAAATCAAATTCCTATTCTATAAATTCACATGCAATCTACAAGTTCAGCAGCTCTAAAAGGAAATAATTAAAGACAACACAGAACAACAAAGCACATATGTACCAACAATAATCAATCACACACTTGCAGAAAGAAACTATGCATTATTCAATAAACTACTTCAAGAAAACAAAAAGGTTGTAACAAAATAATTCCACACTTAATCCTCACATTGTTTCAAAAACTCAAAAGGAAATCTAATTGCAATTCCACTCAATAAAAAATAAATGAAGTAATAAGCTACAATTAATTGTACAACTCTGAGAGAAGGTGGGCCCTTGCCTTATAATAGAGATGCCGCTAAACACTATAAAAAATCAGTACATATTATATTAAGGAAATACCACCACTTTCATTAATAAAATGTGTGTTGAGGTACATAATCCTTCCACCACTTTTACAACTTTCCTTCCAAAATAAGACTAACCTTGTAAACCATCATGTCTTCCTCTAAATACTAGGATGGATAGTTCAGGTACTCTTAATTCAAGCAACCATGAAGATAAAATATCTTCAAGCTTTTGAATCATGACTTCTATGAACATAAACAGTTTCCTTCATAATTACATTAAGATGAAATCTGTTTCATAAACATTATTTCTCTCAATGATTTGAATTGAACTAGCACCACATTAGTTTTAGATGGCCACATGGAAAATAAATCAATTTGCTTCCGAAAAGATATGAACTAGAGTGTGTGGAAGGTGTAACTTTTTTCCATGGAATACTTGATGTATGTGTATCAACAATTCGATACGCCTGAATTATTTGTTCTCTTGGTTGCTTCCATAAATTCATCACAAGTCGACTTAATTAGATAGAAAAATTCATAATCACATGCAAACTTTAAGCATTAATAAAACAAAGGACGAATAAGTTATACCTACTTGAGAACATGATTTCTCTTAGGAAACATAACAACTTGGGTACATTAATAAGGTAAAACAAGGAAAAACAATAAGGAAAGAGGTGAGCAAAAAGGGTCATTTCTAACACCCAAAATATGCTACACACATTCATTTTTTATGAAGTTCTACACTAAGATAACATTTTTTAATAGATTCCAAATATCTAAGTTGTTCTTAAAAAGAATATGTTTTTCTATTTGTTTTCTATTTTCCTTTTCTTAGTACTCATTAAATTAAAAAACACATTGTTAGTGTTTCTTCCATAACTTTATATATTTGAAAACGTGATTCAAAATCCTACATTTCATCTTTCTTATTCAAAGAAAGATTTATGGTGCCAAGTATCACAAAATATCCATGTAAAATGATCGAAGCCTATTTTTTGTTTTGTATGCCATCTAATGTGTCAAACGAGATGCTCATTAGCTTCCGCCATCTCTTAACAGTACCAATAATATGCATTATTAAAGAGTAACAAAACTAATTTATAGAAATTAAATAAACAAAATTTATTTGGTATAGTAATCCATGAGTAGGAACAAATGAATTCTTTATGAATAAATAACCAAAAAATAAATAACAACTAAGATGTAACAATAATGAATGAAAAATAAAACATTTACAAAAATGAAGTTATGAAACACATTATAATAATGTTTAGCTAGTATACAACAATCATTGAACAAAAGTGGGGATTACCACGTAAATCCTAGCCATACATTATGAGAATTCAAAACATACTTCTTTATGTAACCCCCAATAAGGACAAACATCTCAACAAGGGTCCATCTTAGTTCGGCTACAAAACTCTTAACAACAATATTGAACTTAGTTCACTCACATAATTCTTAACAAAGTTGTTTGGAACTTTCAAGTACTCACACAACAATACCACGTAAATCCTAGCCGTACATTATGAGAAGTCAAAACATACTTCTTTATGTAATCCCCAATAGTATACCATGATTTCATAAGGACAAACATCTCAACAAGGGTCCATCTTAGTTCAGCTACAAAACTCTTAACAACAATATCGAACTTAGTTCACTCACATAATTCTTAACAAAGTTGTTTGGAACTTTCAAGTACTCACACAACAATACTATTCTCATATATATAATGGTTTCCTAGGTATTACATCAAAATTATTTCCCTCTCCTTGGAAAATTCGTAGCCATGGAGTCACCCCTATATTTTTGGGTGTTAATACAAGATTTTTGTGTCATGACACTTGTAATCTCTCTCTCTCTCTAGATAGTAAGACTGTGTTTCCCACTCATCGAGTCATAGCAATATCTATTCATGGCCACCCATATACTATTTTTTTTCATAAATATTACCCTGAAAATTTCTCTTACAATCATCCTTAACCAAGGACAAGTGTCAAGAACATTCTTGCACACTTGTTAGTTCAAACATAACATATTTCTATTCGAAAACATAATCTGAATTTTAAAGTATGTAAAATAATTAGTCAAGTTGTGTTATATTACATCCACTAGTTATGTTAAAAATTTGCACCCTTATTGGATCATTTCCTTGGAGAAACCCTATAAGAGCACTCACCTCTAAGTGAGCACTTAAACCTAGAACAAGGTTAAGCCTCCAATACACGAGATAGTAGTTCATACACACACCTTGTACACTTTCTCCAAACATGTTGTTCATGAATAAATAGGGATGTAAATGGACAGTTTATTAAATG
>LPNX010126138.1:150670-170103 GCA_001517045.1 Pseudotsuga menziesii | reverse complement strand
ATTTTGAATTTCTATATTCTCATCAAGGACTAAAGAACTACCGCGTTATACGAGGGAACTCCAACATGCAAGGATGTTTAGAGTTTCATATCCTAGTAGATTGAACCATCTACTTACTTGACCTTAACGAAGAAGTGTCATTAAGTCTAGGGATCATGGTAAATGATTCCCAAAGACAAATGTTAACAAATTTTATATTATTATGTACTTTATACATACCATGGTATGCATAAAGAACTAAATATATTTATAATATTAATGATTAAAGAAAGAAAGAAAATCTCAATCCATTATTATTTATTATGTAAATATAATAAATAGTCCAAAGCGTACAAAGTCTAATTAGGAACTAGTTGAAATTTCCTACGTTAAAATATTAATAATTACCCAAAGTAATTGAAAAGGGTTAAATAAAGAAAGCAAGGTTTCTTGATTTAACTGTCCCTTAGACTAAAAAGTCTGTCTATAAAGAATCAAGCCAAGGAAAGGTTTGGGGTTCTGATATATCATATGGAGGAGTCATTTTTATGCCTATTTTGCTCCTAAGAGAATTCTTGGATAACATTTTCCTCAAATGAAAAAAGAGAACTGATCTAGGCCTAATATACAAGATAGGAAATCCTACCCTTGGAGCTCTAAGCTACTTGCATGTTGGATTCTAGCTCACGGGGATCTGGATTGAAACCAGGAATGGTTCGGGGTCATGGTTTGGTGGAACGTGGTAGTTCCCAAGTGTTTTGGTCATAAAAAATGGAGGTCATATCAGACTTGAATTTTTAATGCTATTTATTTGAATGTGCATGTTCATCCATTGAAAGAGATTCAAGTTACAAGTATGAATCCCTAGATTGTCTATCTATGTTAGGTAAATGATTAGATTGCATTTTCCTAACTTAATGTCTATGCTTATCTGTTTAAATCTTCTAGGGTTTGCATTTTAAATATTAAACCTAAGTTGTAAGATATTTTATATACCGGGTTTATCTACGGTTTATTTATTAGTTTACTTCTACAAGTTTAATTTCTCCACAAATGTTCATCAAGGGCTCTGCACCCTAGTTTCAATTCGTGTATTAATTTTACTAATATAACTGAGTTAAGTACAAACTAGGTTTATTTCAGATCTGTTATTTATCTACCCCTTTTGTCTTTATACTCTACTGACATATTCCATTTTTTAGCAGAGGCATGTTTTAGAATTACAGAAAATAGTTCAGAGGTAAGTTATATATATACCTATAAGTATAAACTTACAACCTAGATAACCTAAGATATTATCTACAAAGTGAAATAATATATATATATATATACATCAACAATAAACAAATCAAAATACTATCTATAAATATACATTAATAGTTATAGGATGGAAGTATGAATCTAATCAATTTATGTACAAACTATAATTGTTCCTAAGATAAATACACCAGTAAAGACCTTCCAAGGTCTACATATTTAAATACAAGATAATTACTAAAAAATTCCATTAAAATTAACATCATCATAAACAAAGAATGGAGTGAGTATCGTGACCATTCTTTGGTCCAAAAATCAAGTCTCTTTTCATTATTTAAAATCCACAATCTTATAACATAAATCCACAAAATCGAAATGTGTGCCATAAAAATCAAATAGTCTCATTTAAATATCACTCACAACCATAGTAAAACAATTAACCAGAATAATACCATCATTAATAAATGCACTTAGTAATTTCATAAGGTCCCAAGAACGAATCCTGTAGACTATCATTTCTATTGATTACATAACCAGGAAACCATCATGTTAAAAACTCCAATATAAATTCATACAAGGGAATTGTTTCCATTTTATAAACCATATCAAAATATCTACACGGACCCAGGTACTTACAAGGGTGGATAGGAATCGAATACTGTGGGAATCCAAGCCCCATTTTGCATCCACAAAAAAATACAACTCGTTACATCAACCATGAACAAGATTTGAACCCTGTGGGTATTTGTTTGCCAAGGCCACGTTATACATACAACGTATGCAGGATACATTATTATTAACCTCAATACTTTTAATAACAAACATCTACATTGTAGCTAAGTTGTAAGACTTAAGATCTTCCTTTGCACTGTAATGATGGCCTCGACCAAATTAATTAAAACAAACAGTTCCTTAAAAGTTAGTCTACAGCGACGAAGGCCATCGTGGGATTGCACCCATGGTTCTTTCCCATATCCACATTATATACTAATCAACAAAATAATGGTAGTAATGCAACCATCCAGAGCTATCACAACAACCTTGATAAAGGCTCATGCCACTCACGGCAAGGCCTCAACCCAAAAGATGTCAACTATTACAGTTAAGTGAAAGCACTTAATACACAGTCCATCAATGAAGGAAAAGGCCACATTTAACCCATAGAGTAAACAAATAGCACGACATAAATTCAAAACATACATAGTAAATGTAATATTATTGCCAACTTTTAAACACAGTATATACCTATATACATAGTAAATCCAATATCATAAGTCATTTTACATAGTCATGCCAAGGGCGATTACACCATTGCAAGCAATTGTGATACCTAAGTGTAAAATCCCCAAATCCAAAATACAAGTTACAATACCATAAATATATACACAGATCCTGTAAGGGCACTAAGATTCGCTCCACGACTTAAAAGCCTTAATAAATATGAAAACCCAAGTTTGTTAACACAGGCCCGAAGGTGCAGCAAAACCCCACAAGGAAAACTCCAAAGCAAATGACAAGGGTGAAACTTAGTCAGGATGAGTGACAACAAGTGTAGGATTTTTTGACCCACAAACCAATCGCCAAGTTTGAGCCACACTACTCTTTGACAACCCTGTCACCTGCAAACACCAAATCCATGAGAAGTGAGAAGTACACATGCCAAGTAAACAAGATTAAAACATAATGCTATTAGTAAACCCAAAGCATGGGATTACCTTCATTTACCCAGCATTTTCCTCCATTTTTCCCCTGTGCAGAGCCAAGACCAAACCCCAAACAACCAAAACAAAATGACAAGCCATCATGGAAGCCAAACCCTATGTTGGGTCTGTCACGATCCCCAAGGAGAATTAATGGCACCAGTCTTGTGTCCATTATCAAAATAAAACCGTCATTCATATATTTTGCAAACGATTTGTTAATATTGGTCTCCATTTCATGCGATGCCTCAAACCCTATCGCTTAAAGCTTTAAACATTATATTATAATTCACCACCCCAAGCTTATTCATGAGGTATCATGAAAGGTATGGTATAATGATAGTCCTTATAATATAACGCGCCAACCCATAGTTAACACCAAGAATAATATATGTTATGCATCGTGAACCATAGGTTTAACCTTAAAACCTTGCTTACCATGCCCTAAGCTTCAAGCTTAAGAACCATGGCATATGAAATATGCCATGGTAATAATTAACATTTATAAAATCAAAGGTCTAATATTTAAACCAAGTTTATAACCTGCAAATAGAAATAAAGTATATGTTAACACTTAGATTAAAATATGGATGAAAGGGAAATATGATAGGATAGGAATAATTGATTAGTAAATACCTAATGATAAACAATAGGGCTTTAATGAGCAAAATTCAGTTTTAAGTAACCAGTTTATCGTCACAAGGTAAAAATGCAAGTAAAATAAAAGTGGTGCCTTAGTCCCAAACAAACTATGTAATCCTGCAATCAAGTAAACACTTCACCTCTATAACTGTCATGGGATAACGAGTCCCACCAGTCTTCCCACTTTGTTTCCACAAAAAAAAAATTAGGAATTTGCAAATAATCAGTAAACTTACACATAAATGAACAAGTATATAAGCAAGTAAATATCACTTATACAGTAAAGTAAAAACATAAGAAACATTTAGTAATCAGAACCATGAATTCGAAAGTAAAATACAGTAACAATCCTAACTAAGAGCAATATAGTAAAATGTAAGAACAACTTACAACCAAAATAGTGGTACATTTAATGTACCTATATTCCACAAGTTAAATCATGTTTTGCATATGTAGTTTTACTAGCATACTAATTATTTTTTTATTTTCAATTTTTGGGGACATTACAAGTTGTATCAGAGCCTAGTTTCAATACTAAGAGATGACTTCTAATATTCTGAAGACTATACACATTCTTCAAGCAGAATTCTGAAGTCTCAGAGAAGATAGTCTGAATGAAAGAAAAGAACAACAATATATAAATGAAGCATTACTCAGAAATATGATGGGAGGAAGCTTGCAGGGTAAGCCTACTCAGTCTACAAATAGCTCCAAAAGAGAACCTTACCATAAACAGGCCAGCAACCCAAGAGAATAAGAAAAAGAGGAATGTACCCCTGAAGCATGGAAAGGATATCATCACAGTCCTTCCACTGATGACTCTCTTTCTCCCCAATGAAAGAAATAAAGAAGCAATTATAGTCTACAGGGGGATTTTATAAAAATAGGAGCCTCGACTTATGAAGGTGAAGTAAACACTAGGGAGAAGGCTAAAGAGTGGTTGTTGGGCATGAGCAAATATTTTCAGGTTCATAACTACTCAAGCATGATGAAGGCTCGTCTTTCCATCTATAACTTGAATGGAAAAGCAACAAGATGGTGGAGAGATTTAAAACACACCAAGAAAAAATAGCTAAGAGAAATATGCCAGGATACCTTCCGAAAATTCTTCTAAGAGAAATATATGTCGAAAAGGTTATTTGATAGGAAAGAGAAATAGTTTCACGAACTACACATGGGATCCATAACTATGGATGTGTTTATTAACAGATTTCTAGATCTGTTGCATTATGTGTGATACATCAAATAAGAAGAGGTAAATATCCAGCAATTCTTAGGATGTATTCCTCCCACTTTTCGGGACAAGATTGAAATTGACATGCCTAAGACCTTGGATACCACCCTACACAAAGCTAGCCTCTATTATGATCATGGACAGCTAAGGCAGGAGAATATGAACCAAAACCAAGACAAGTGTAAGAACTTTTCAGATAATTGTAAGCCTCGGTCTAAGCCAAAACCATACAAAAAGAAGAATAAAAACTTTCAAGCGAACAAGAACTTCAATAAATCTGGTACAAAGCCTTATGTACCAACTTCTAATCTCAACAAGCCAATAGCAAGTGGAGCCAATGCTAACCTGCTATAGATCAAGTGCTGGAAATGAAACGGGCCTCATTATGCTCGAGATTGTAAGAACAAGACCAATGGGATCTTGCACAACTTACAAGAAGAACCAACTGCTGAGGAACTAGCTGGAACACTGTGCATTTATGCAGCATTGGATGGACGATGGTGTTGCATCTGCAACTGTTCTACCCAAAGTTTTAAATTTTGGGCCCCTCCTCACCATTTAGAATTGCGATGGTTCCTTTTTGTTTGGTCTCGTTCTAACTTTGGTTGATTCTGAAGATGAATTTGTGACTTGTTTTTAGAGAATGCTTTTGTTAAGATTTTATTGTGGGTCACAGGTTTGAATTTGGATTGCTAGCATGAAACTCGTTAGATCATTGGTGCCTTTGAACAAACCATTGACTCTGAGGTGAAGCAATTTGGTTTTTTGCTGAGTTTGAGTTTTCTAAACATTTAAAATCGAGCGTCTTTTTTATGTGAAATCGGTGGCGGATAGCCTTTTCTAGTCCGTCATTGTGGCTCCCAATCCAATTTGCCATCCGAAGTGGGAATTGTTCCGAATCCCGATGCGTATTGATCTTTAGTCACCTGCTCGAGGCCTTTACTCTTCCGCCGTTGCGGCTAGGAAATCAATTTGACTTCTGATGTTGGTATCCTTCCGATGCCCGATTGAGACCTCCTGTCCTGCCATCGCATACCTAACTTCTTGACTCTCCCGTCGTTGCAGCGGGGGTAGTCCTTTCACTTCTGAAGCAAGTAACCGTCCGACGTCCGATTTATGTAATCTAGCCCACGTTTTCCCATCATTTTAGCCCTTTTCCTTCCCACCGTTACGACCAGGGAAGTCTTTCCTTGTTCGATGCCAAAGTCGTCTGACGTTCGATTTATATTTTTCCCGCTCGGGGCTCAGTCAGGTTTCTTTCCAGGTCAAAGGATGCACCTGGCCATTTTTCTTGTGGAACAACCAGGTTAAGAGTTAAATTTAACGTTTAAATAATGCCATTCCAACAAATGATGTAGAGTAATTGGTTGCAGGTAGACTTCAATGGACGGTTGAGGTGAACACAGTGTGAAGGCAGATATTGTTCCAGCCAAATCCGACAAGGTCGCAAAGAATAAAAAGAGAAGGGAGAAAGAGAAAGCAACAAAAACACAGACCTGAAGAGTCCAGCAGTTACTCAACTGTTCATAAGCACACGCAAGAGAATGAGGCATCTGAAGTGTTGGGAAGTGAAAGGTCATGAACTGGGAGGCAGCCCAAACGATTGGCTGCTATAGTTTTAATATTGCAAAGATAGGACTTAGAGTGGGGATTTTTCCCTGGAAAATTTTGTAAATGTTTGCTTGTAAGAGGAACTACTTCGTTTTACAACGGAAGCTGCAATTTTGCCTATTGGAGAGAGTACAACATGGAATGCATCAAATGTAATTAAGTGAGCAATGTTGAAGCATAACTATTTCGTTTTCAGCTAAGTCTCCTCGATTGTGAGGTTGTTCTAGTTTCTTGAACCTATGTTCTTCTTGAACGTCTTTCAGTAATTTTTGTGATGTTTTCTACTCTGAGTAATAAATGTGGTTCATAAAGCAATTGGCTATCTGGTTGTTTGAATATCTGTAAGTGTTCATGTGTCTTGAATGAAGTATCAGCTATCTGTAATTCTTCATTATGCACATACAAAATGTATTACTCACCAATAAATGCTAATTCTGTTCCCTAGGGATAGTTTAGATAAGTAGTTTATTTTCTTGTCATATGTGATTTGAATGTTTGTGAGCCTTAAGACGAGAGGTAAGAACCTGTGCATCACATTGTGACTGCTCCCTGCATTTTATCGCCCTGCATTATTAGTTAGGCACCTGCATTTCATAATTTAAGTCAAAAATACAAAAAACTTGGTGGACCGGGCCGTAAGCGGTAAACCCTTTGTTTGTTACTTTGACCTATGGTAGCCGGACCGCAAACCGGATGGATTCCCTATACCAAACAGTCAACGGGCTAGTTGGGAACATTGATTGGGGAGAATCCCTTACTTTTTTCGCCTACGAATTTCCAGGCCTCAACAGTTTTGGCACTAGAAGGAGGGCCGCTAGTGCATGGCTGGCCGAGGAAACCCATTTTCCCGATAACAGGTGATAGTTCCGAAAGATGTGGGTTCCATAATCCAATCCCAGAAGAAAACAGGGAACATCTATATGCTGTTGGTAATGAAGTGGTTAACGACCTAAGAAGACACACCCGGGCATATGTAAAGAAGCTTGGAAGGTTTCCAATTATCCCTGACTTACCTAGAAGAGAATACAAGAAGAAAGACCATCCTATAGCAGAAGATTCAGTGTTGGTTGGAGACTGGGAAGAACTTCTAGAGACTTCTCTGCAGGAGGTTGAATTACCTTTGAACCAAGAAGGCCCAGATACCCCTTGCAGTTCTCCTGCTCAAACTCCTGTTGGTTCACCCCCTCACTCTCCACCCTGACTCATGGCTGGCGTAAATGCAAACCAAACCCCCAACCCACCAAATCCACCACGTGCATGGAGAGCTAGATCACCTCTAAATCTAACACCTCCATGACATGACTTACCCCAATCCTTCGAAAAATTTCTGCCTAAATTTGACGCCAATGAGAAGATCCTAGTGGATGATCATCTGCAGAGTTTCTACTTGGCAATAGAGGGTTTAAGGGTTGGGGAGCATGAATATGTAGTATGTCGACTTTTCCCGCATACAATTAAAGGAACTGCAGCTTTATGGTATTTTGGGTTGCCTACTAACTCGATTCCGGACTAGAACACCTTTGAGAGGATTTTTAGAAGTAAGTATGTGACCCAAAAGACTCATACTGCCCTTATGAAAGGACTATGTGCATTGAAGAAAGATAAAAAGGAAAAAGTGCACAGTTTCACACAAAGGTTTGCAGCATATCTTAAGAACTTCTCTGAAACAGATAAGCCTTCAGACAAAGTACTGATTGAGTACTATACTTCAGCTTTGGGTCCTGATTTGGCCATGTTTGTGAAAGTTAGGGCCAAGCCTACTCTGACAGAGACCTATGAAGAGGCAAAAGTGGTGGAAGCAGAAAGAGAAATTATTGAAGATTATCTAGAACAATCAGGAGAGAAAGGTGTGGGGATAAAATCCTTATTGTTCGCTAAGCCTAAGGAATAAAAGTCCCCAGATCTAGAAAATATGGCCAAGATGATGCAGAATCTTTCCAACAAGATCATAGATATGGAAAAAGAAAAGGAGGCACAAAGGTTTTATAAGCCATATTATAAGAAAAGAGAGGATAAGGATCATTCTAATCCTCCTCCTCACAATGCTGCATCCATGAATCTAACAGAGGTCGGCATGGATAATTTCTGCACTTTCCACCAACAGCCACACTTTGAAAAGAATTGTCCACAATGGATAAATTCTATGACGCTAGTGATGAATAAACTGCTGGATTCTAGGTTAACAGAAGAGGGAGATGAAGAAAGAAAATAAAATTCTGCCTCTACATCTAATGAAGATTAGGAAAAGGAGACCTTGGCATTAGGGAATTTAGTCTCATTATTTGATGCTGAAGAAGGAAACACTCAGGGATATCAGGGCGTTATGGAGACCAATGTGGCCACAAGAAGCCAAGGAGCGGTTAAGGACGATAGTCTTATTCTTCCAAAGATCAGAAGGCTGCAGAGAAATGTTAAGAAGAAGTTTCAAAATAAAGCCTTGGCTGATAAGATTCCAGAATTCATGATTACCAGCCAAATTCCTAGACAGGATGATACAACAGCCAAGCCAAGTGAAGGAAATGCTGACAAACCACATCCAATTGGACAGCCGATGAATTATGACATTGTGGAGGATTTGAAAAAGGTAAAAGAGAATGTTCCACTATTCGAAATGTGCAAAGTGCCGCATCAAAAAGAGAGATTGTTGAAAGCACTTGAAGCATCAGATGACAAGCTACCCGCTAACAATCAACCTCAGGACAAAGAAGAAATTGGAGAAACCAGTGTTGGAGGTGAGTCTAAAGCTAAGCATTTCCCTTTCCTCCTAATGTTTGAAATTTTTAATCATAATGTGCACAATTGTCTGGTAGATTTGGGGGCGTCCATTAATGTCATGCCCATATCAGTATGTAAGAAGATAAATGGGCAGCCAAAGCCAACCACGTGGAGGGTGGTTCAGTTGGATAGGAAAAACGTTAAGGTAATTGGTGAGATGAAAGATGTCCTAATCCGTCTGGCATCAAATGACAAAGTATGCCAAGTTATCAACATCATAGTAGCTGATATACCAGATGCTTACGGTCTGGTCTTGAGTAGAGATTGGTCAGCCAAATTAAATGGATATTTCGCTTCAGATTGGTCACACCCGTGGTTTCCATACAGGGGGAGTCCAAACCAGATCAAGATTCTAAGAGAACCCCACATGAAGTACAATGTTACCCAACTGTATGAGAAGAATATACCTGTGGATTCTATATTGGGAAATTATTTTCTTGAGTTGGAACTAGGGAATTATCAAGTGGAAGAAGTCGGCAACCCATCTGATACCCAGCCTGATCTCCTTCGATTCTCGTAGGCTGGCGAGATTGATTGTAAAATAGTAGACTTAGCAGTAGGAGTAGATTCATTTTCAGTAGTTAATGATTTTTGGACTTTATTTTTCGATGGCTCTAAGACATTAGAAGGGTCAGTGGTCAGCTGTGTCCTAATTGACCCATAGAAGAATAAACATTTCCTTTCATGTAGATTAGAGTTTGAATGTACTAATAATACAGCTGAGTATGAAGCACTAGTGCAGGGACTCAAGAAAGTGATGGAATTGAAGGTAAGTAATTTAAAAGTTTTTGGGGATTCTGAAATTTTTGTGAAATAAATCCGAAATCAAATCCACTGTGTTTCTCCTCACCTAACAGCTTACCAGAATGAGGTATGGGACCTTCTTAAATGTTTTAATGCATTCAACATTATTTCAATCCCAAGAATTAAAAACGCAGCAGCTGACTTATTAGCTACTTCGGCCGCTAGGCTTGTACCCTCAAATAATCGATGTACTGTTGAATTGATTTTTCAGGCCTTCAGTACTTGATATGATTACCAACCTGCGTGTGTTCGATGATGACCAGCAAATTATATAATTTTTAACAAATGATGAGGTATTCAAAGGAGTGATTATTGATGATGAACAACACCAAGACGAGATGAAATTTGATAATTTCATCCCTAAAGGGGTCAGAACGTTAGAAAAGATGTTTGACTTGAATGAAAAGTTTAGGAGACCCGCCAACGTGAAGACTCACAGCTCAACTCTACAGTTTGAGCTGATAAATTTCGGGACTGAAATGGCACCTAAGTTCGTGAATCTCGGCAAACACTGTTTTCCGACAGAAATAGACAAGTTCATCAGTATATTTAAACAATACAAAGATGTCTTTTCCTGGATGTACCAAGATTTAAAGACATACAATACCAACATCATCAAGCACGTTGTTCCCATCAAGGCGGGAGTCAAGCCATATCAGCATCCCTTGAGGAAAATGCATCCAAAACTGGAACTGCTGATTCAGAGTGAGGTAAAGAAATTGTTGGATGCTAGAATCATTTTTAAAGTCAGACACTCTGAGTGGGTATCAAATCTAGTACCGTTCAGAAATAAGTCAGGAGAAATCAAACTGTGTGTGGATTTCAGGAACTTAAACCACGCATCGGATAAAGATAACTATCTTGTGCCACCCATGGAGCAGCTGCTACAAACGGTTTCAGGTTCTGAACTCTTTTCATTATTAGATGGGTTCTCTGGCTACAATCAAGTGTTGGTAGCTGAAGAAGACAGATTAAAGACAACGTTCAGGACAAAATGGGGAACTTTTGCCTATATAAGGATGCCCTTTGGACTAATTAATGCTGGAGCGACATTTCAGAGAGCTATGGACATAGTGTTCTGCAGACTAATTGGATGAAGCGCTGTGGTGTACCTTGATGACATTACAATATTCTTGAATAAAAGAGGAGAGCACACTTTTCACCTAAAGCAAATTTTTGGACGCTGTCGAAAATATGGCATCTCCCTCAATCCTAAGAAGTGCGTGTTCGCCGTCACTGAGGGCAAGTTACTGGGGAACATAGTTTCAAAGAAGGGTATATCTATAGACCCAGAAAGAATTAAGGCCATTAAACAAATTCCCATGCCCCATAATAAAAAAGGAATGCAATCGTTTATGGGCACCATAAATTTTGTATGAAGGTTTGTGCCTGATTTCACTCGGACTGTCAAACCACTACAGCAGATGGGAAAACAAAATGCACAATTTAAGTGGAATGATATTGAGAAGGATTCTTTCAGCAAAATTAAAACTATTGTGGCACACGCTCCCTCTTTGAAAAGCCCCGACTTTGATAAAGACTTTATTATGTATACATTTGCATCCGATGATTCGATGGCAACTGTACTGACACAAAAGGAAGATGGGGGGGATGAATTCCCAATCACCTTTATGAGTACTGGTCTACAGGGGGCTGAGTTAAATTACCCGGCCATTGATAAGCAAGCTTATGCAGTTTTTAAGGCAGTGAAGCAATTCGGGCCTTATATCTTAAAGAACCGAACCAAGGTAATAGTCCCCTACCCAGCTGTAAGATCCCTTCTCATACAGAAAGAGTTAGGAGAAAGGAGGGGAAACTGGGTAACAGCTCTTCAAGAGTACAACCTTGAATTCAAGCCGGCCTCTATAGTTAAAGGTCAATGGTTATGCAAATTGATGACTAAAAGTGGGAACAATGAAGAACAAGCCTGGGAAGATGATGCCGAATTACATGTAATGGATGTATACCCTTTGTTTACAGCTCCCGAGTCTTGGTATAGAGACCTTGTACATTACTTACAGTCAGGGATGCTTCCAGAACATTGGAATTCCAAGCAAAGAAGAGTGTTGTGTCTTAAATCAGCATCCTATCAACTTGTTGAAGGAATACTATTCAGAAAAAACTACAATGGAGTCCTTTTGAGATGTTTGGAGAAAGAAGATGCTAAGAAAGTAATGTTTGAATTGCATGATGGTCCGGTTGGGGGACATTATTCAAGAGACACTATAGCCCACAAGGTCCTCAGAGCTGGTTATTACTGGCCTACACTCTTCAAGGATGCACACGCACACGTCAAAAACTGTGATATCTGCCAAAGGTGTGGTGGAAGACATCCTAAAGCAGCAGTGCCCCTAAAGCCTGTGATGATCACAGAACCATTTGAGCAATGGGGGATAGACATTATTGGAGAAATAAATCCAAATTCTTCCCTGTAGCACAAGTACATTCTTACTGCGACTGGTTATTTCACTCACTGGGTCGAAGCTATCCCACTGCGCAAGATAAATGAAGACGAAATCATCAGCTTCCTACAAGATCATATCATGACCAAGTTTGGAGTTCCAGTTTCATTAGTATTTGATAATGCTAAATACTTTTCATCAATTAAATTGACTGCGTTTGCTCATGATAAAGGGATAAAATTGCATTATTCTGCTAATTACTATCCGCAAGGGAATGGCCTGGCTGAATCCTCTAATAAAAACCTCATCAGAATTCTGAAGAAGACTGTAGTAGAAAACCAAAGGAGTTGGCACTCAGCATTACCAAATGCCCTTTGGGCCAATAGAGTCACCCCCAAGTCTGCGATAGGAGTGTCGCCCTATACCCTTGTGTACGACAAAGAAGCCATCCTTCCCCCCAATATCATGCTACCATCTTCCATACTATCTCAAGAGTCTAGGGGGTCGGATGATGAAGATTTAAAAATAAGAATATATAATCTCCTGAAAGCAGAGGAGGCTAGATCTAAGGCCAAAGAACGCTTTAAGCTACAACAAGAGTCAGTTAAGAGATGGTTTGACAAGCATAAAGCTGGGACAAAAGACTTTGAAGTAGGAGACTTAGTCCTCAAATGGGATCATGCCCGTGATGAGAAAGGAAAACATACTAAGTTCTAGCAGTTGTGGGTAGGCCCTTTTCAAATTTCAGCAAAGCTTGGTCCTTCTACTGATAAATTGCAAGATCTGCAAAGGCGGGAGGAGAACCTACCAATAAATGGTTTGGTTCTCAAGCCTTATTTTTCCTGATTTTGTTTGAATGCTTCTGTCTTGTATATAAATAATTCGTCTAGATGTCTTTTGAGTCTTGCTTTTTAAGCTTTTTTGTTGATTTCAATAAAGGGAGAAAACCTGCGGTTGCATGGGATGTATCTGAAATTTATGGGTTTGACAAACATTTGGTATCAGACTGTGTGTTGTTGTTTATATGAAATAACTTCTTCCAGCTAGCTGTTTTCTCGAATAGTTCTGTGTGCATTGAAGTGTTGCTTAATCCCTGTGTAATAAACTGGATTCAGAGAGTCTGGAACACTATGTTGAGGCTCCATCCACTTCACACTTAAATTGTTCTAAGGGGCAGCAATAGAGGACCCATGGAAAAGAGCAAGGTGAATAGTATATTAATATAAATGATCCCATGCCAAGAAACGAATGCCAAAAGGAAAATAAGAGTCAGAAAACTCCTAGGAAAGCATCATAAATCAAAGCAGGTGCTGAATCATGAGTACTAAGTTGCCTAAAGATCCTCTCCGTCCGTGAGTTGAAACTTAAAGTATACTACTCACACAAAAGGACACTATGGGATAGAGGATCCTGAATTGAAATTCAGTAAGAAAGGCATGCAGGAGGACTCATATGAAAAGGACAAAAGTCCAAAAGTACAAAAAAGTACCAAAATGGCATGGGAGTAAGGAACAAACGAATATTTCTGTTTACCATATGCTACAATCCTGTGGCTTCCAAAGCTTTTAGCCAACTGAAGACAAAGGTAATAATGAAACTCATCCTCTGGCCTCAACATAGTTATCTAGACTTAACAATTCTGGTTTCCACTCTCCCTAATTGGACTGTCATCAATGATTAAGGGTACACACTTCTGTCATTTGAGAAATCCATATTGATGGAAGAATTCGAAAGGATGCTTTTGTTGTTAAAGAGTCTGTCACTCAGAGGTTAATCACCCAGATATCTAGGTTCACCAGGTAATCACCAGTTGTTGCAGCTGCAACTCTTCTCCCTAAATTTTTTAATTTTGGGCCCCTCCTCACCTTTTAGAATTACGCTGGTTCCTTTTTGTTTGGTCTCGTTCTAAACTTGGTTGATTCTAAAGATGAATTTTCGACTTGTTTTTAGAGAATGCTTGTGTTAAGATTTTATTGTGGGTCGCAGGGTTGAATTTGGATTGCTAGCACGAAACTCGTTAGATCATTGGCGCCTTTGAAAAAACCATTGTCTCTGAGGTGAAGTAGTTTGGTTTTTTGCTGAGTCTAAGTTTTCTAAACACTTAAAATTGGGCGTCTTTTTTATGTGAAATCGGTGGCGGATAGCCTTTTCCAGTCCGTCGTTGCGGCTCCCAATCCGATTTTCCATCCGAAGTGGGAATTGCTTTGACTCCCGATGCGTATTGATCTTTAGTCACCTGCCCGAGGCCTTTACTCTTCCGCCATTGTAGCTAGGAAATCAATTTGACTTCCGATGGTTGTATCCTTCCGATGCCCAATTGAGACCTCCCATCCTACCTTCGCATACCTAAATTCTTGACTCTCCCGTCGTTGCGGCGGGGGTAGTCCTTCTACTTCCGAAGCAAGTAACCATCCGACGTCCGATTTATGTAATCTAGCCCACATATTCCCATCATTTTAGCCCTTTTCCTTCCCGCCGTTACGGCCAGGGAAGTCTTTCCTTTTCCAATGCCAAAGCCGTCCGACGTTCGATTTATATTTTTCCCACTCGGGGCTCAGTCAGGTTTCTTTCCAGGTCAAAGGACACACCTGGCCATTTTTCTTGTGGAACAGCCAGGTTAAGAGTTAAATTTAATGTTTAAAAAAATCCATTCCAACAAATGATGCCCAGTAATTGGTTGCAAGTAGACTTCGATGGACGGTTGACGCGAACACGGTGTGAAGGCAGATATTGTTCTAGCCAAATCTGACAAGGTTGCAAAGAAGACAAAGAGAAGGGCGAAAGCGAAAGCAACAAAAATGCAGACCTGAAGGGTCCAGCAGTTACTCCACTGCTCATAAGAACACGCAAGAGAATGAGGCATCTGATGCGTTGGGAACTGAAATGTCATGAACTGGGAGGCAGCCCAAACGATTGGCTGCTGTAGTTTTAATATTGCAAAGATAGGACTTAGAGTGGGGCTTTTTCCCTAGAAAATTTTGTAAATGTTTGCTTGTAAGAGGAACTACTTCGTTTTACAAAGGAAGCTGCAATTTTTCATATTGGAGAGAGTACAACATGGAATGCATCAAATGTAATTAAGTGAGCAATGTTGAAGGGGAACTATTTCGTTTTCAGCTGAGTCTCCTCGACTGTGAGGTTGTTCTAGTTTCTTGAACCTATGTTCTTGTTGAACATCTTTCAGTAATTTTTGTGATGTTTTCTACTCTGAGTAATAAATGCAGTTCATAAAGCAATTGGCTATCTGGTTGTTTGAATATCTGTAATTGTTCATGTGTCTTGAATGAAGTATCAACTATCTGTAATTCTTCATTATGCATGTACACAATGTATTACTCACCAATAAATGCTAATTTTGCTCCCTAGGGATAGTTTAGATAAGTAGTTTATTTTCTTGTCATATGTGATTTGAATGTTTGTGAGCCTTAAGACAAGAGTTAAGAACATGCGCATCACATTGTGACTGCTCCCTGCATTTTATCGCCCTGCATTATTAGTTAGGCACCTGCATTTCATAATTTAAGTCAAAAATACAAAAAACTCGGTGGACCATGCTGCAACCGGTAAACCCTTTGTTTGTTACTTTGACCTAAGGTAGCCGGACCACAAACCGGACGGATTCCCTATACCAAACAGTCAATGGGCTAGTTGGGAACTTTGATTGGGGAGAATCCCTTACTTTTCTCGCCTGTGAATTTCCAGGCCTCAACAGATGGGAATATCATCAAGCTAGAGTGGTTGAGATAGAAGGTAAGATCTTGAACACTTCTATTTCAATACTTATTGATCTTAGTGCTTGTCGGAGATATGTTTCACCTAAAATTGTTGATGAATCCAAACTAGGAAAACTAAAGCATGATAAACCTTGGATGGTTCAGGTAGCCACAGGTGCGAAACGAAAAGCTTCAAAAATTCTTAAAGAATGTGAGGTAAACCTGGTTGGTTTTCCTATGAAAGAAAGCTTGAAAATCCTACCCTTAGGATCATATGATTTACTTATTGGCATGGAATGGCTGGAGCAACACCATGTCATGCTCGATTGCTTACACAAGTCAATCTTGTGTACTGATAGCCAAGGGAACCAAGTGAAGGTTGAGGGCATTCTAAAGAAATTTTCTGCAAGGCAAATATTTTCCTTACAAGCAAAGAAATGCGTAAGGAAGGGATACAAGTTGTTTGTAGTGAACATCCGAGACATAGAGTCTAAAAGAAAACAATGCATAGAATACTTCCCCATTCTTGAAGAATTCAAGGATGTGTTTCTTGAGTAAATCCCAATATTACCTCCAAAATGAGACCTAGACTTTTCCATTGAACTAAATCCAAGATCAGTTCCTGCTTCCAAAGCCTCTTACCACATGAGTACACCTGAGTTGGTGGAACCCAAACTGTAGCTGTAGTAATTGATAGACAAAGGTTATATCTTCCCTAGTGTGTCTCCTTGGGCAGCACCGATATCGTTCGTAAAGAAGAAGGATGGTATGATGGGGATGTGCATCAATTACTGTTAGTTGAACAAAATGAATATCAACAACTTTTATCCACTCCCTAGTATCGATGACTTGTTCGATCAAGTGGGAGGATCCATAATCTTTTCAAATATTGAGCTATGATCCAGATACCATCAGGTATGGATTCACGATGAGGATATTCACAAAACTTCCTTTCATACAAGGTACGAACACTACGAGTTCGTAGGGATGCCATTTAGGTTAACCAATGCATCCACGAACATTATCTATATGATGAACAATATATTCAGTAGGTATCTGGATTAATTTTTCTTGGTATTTATAGATGAGATACTGGTTTATTATAAGGATAAAGAAGAACACGATGAATAGCTTCGCATGGTACTACAAGTGTTGAGATAACACCATCTTTATGCTAAGTTTAGTAAATGTGATTTTTACAAAGCACAGATACAGTACTTAGGTCACATTATCTCCGAGACAGGGATAGCTATGGACCCAGAAAAGATTAAATCCATAAAGGATTGGCCTAGCCCTACTAGTGTCACTGAGATTAGGTCCTTTTTGGGATTAGCCAGATATTATCAAAAGTTCATTGAGAACTTCTAGAGGATCGCTTTCCCCATGAATGCTTTGTAGAAGAAAGAAAATAATTTCTTATGGACCACTAAGTGCGAATAAAGTTTTCAAAATACTAAGTAGCTTTTGATGACCACACCGTTGTTACGAATTGCAAATGTCGATGGTGATTTCATTGTTTGCATGGATGCAAGAAAGGAAGGACTTGGAGGATTCATGTTGCAGAATGATCACACGATCTGTTATGAATCACGAAAGTTAAAAGAGCATGACCAAAATTACCCTACACATGATATTGAGCTAACTACCATCATCCACGCTTTGAGGATGTGGAGGCACTACCTCATGGGAAGGAAGATCCTTCTGAAGGAAAACAATATGAGTTTCAAATATTTATTCAATCAACCAGATCTGAACGCAAGGAAAGCCAGGTGGTTGGCTTTCCTTAGTGAGTACCATTTTAAGCAAAATCACATTAAGGGAAAAGAGAATAAGATTGCCGATTATTTGAACCGATGAATTCATATGATATATGAGGTGACTTTTAGTCAAACCAATTCATATTTTCATGACAGGATTAGAGCGGCCAACAAAGTTGACCCCTTCTCTGTGGAAATCCTCAGGAAATTCCAAGAGGATAGGTTGTTTCAAAAACAAAAAGAATACAAGGTAGACGAATCCTGACTGCTATGGTCCAAGGATCGTTTGTATTTTCCATAAGGATGGGACATTCTATCCAACATCCTCAGGGAATTTCATCAAGAAACCTACTCTGGGTACCCTGGATATCAAAAGCTGATCTGCGCTGTCAAGAGGCACATTTTATAGCCTAATTTAAAGGCCAACATTGCGATGTTTATCATGAAATTTTAGGAATGTCAGTTAGTCAAAGCTGAACATCAGCATCCTTCGGGGTTGCTGCAGTCATTACCCATTCCGGAATGGAAGTGGGATGTTATTAGTATGGATTTCATCACCAGTTTACCAAAATGTCGAACAAAAATGATTCTATTTTTTTGCTCATCAACAAGTTGTTGAAAGAAACACACTTCATTCTTGTGAAATCGACCTACAAAGTAGTGAACATCGCTGATATATTCTTGAAGGAGATACTTAGATTGCATGGGATACCCAAGGCAATCATCTTGGATCGAGATCTTAAGTTTACAAGAAAATTTTGGAGATATTTATTCTCCATATTAGAGACATAGTTGAGGACATGCTCATGATGTATTTCATGAACAACCCCATGAAGTGGGAGGATTACTTGCATCTCATAGATTTTGCGTATAACAATGCTTATCAGACTTCTGCCAAGATGAGTCCCTTTGAGGTACTCTATGGATATAAGTGTATAACACCAATTACTTGGGATGGCCCATTGGATCGGCTCATGTTAGGGTCTGATTTGTTCATGGACTTGGAATAGTTGGTTACCAAGGTCCAGGTGAACCTTAAAGAAGCACAAGACCCCTAGAAAAGCTACGCGGATCGAATAAGAAGAGATAAATACTTTCAAGTAGGAAATAATGTTTACTTGAAAGTAAAATCCAAATGAATCTCATTGATCTTGGGTAGGCGTGGTAAGTTAGCACTTATATTTTATAGATATTTTGAAGTATGGGCCAAGAAGTGGCGAGTGGCATATGAACTAGAATTACCCACGCATGTAAGAGTCCATAATGTTTACCATGCATCTTTATTAAAGAAATATTTTTATGATACTAAACATGTTTTTTATTTTTCCCTATTACAGGTGGAACCTGAAGGGGAGTTTTCCCTTGGGCCTATTCATATACTGGACAAGAGAGAGGCGTAGCTTCTAAATCATACTGTAGTCTAGTTGAAAGTGAAATTGAAGCACTTTGAGGATGATGAGGCTACTTGGGAGAATTAAGCCACCATGAAAAATACTTAACTCTCTTTGTTTCATGATGTCATTTCGAGTCCCTAGAACACCAGGTTCGGTGTTGTTCTA